>PVKV010012295.1:18165-66492 GCA_004027835.1 Alouatta palliata | reverse complement strand
TCGAGACCATCCTGGTCAACATGGTGAAACCCCGTCTCTACTAAAAATACAAAAATTAGCTGGGCATGGTGGCACGTGCCTGTAGTCCCAGCTACTCGGGAGGCTGAGGCAGGAGAATTGCTTGAACCCGGGAGGCGGAGGTTGCGGTGAACCGAGATCGCGCCATTGCACTCCAGCCTGGGTAACAAGAGCGAAACTCCGTCTCAAAAAAAAAAAAAAAAAAAAGAGTCCTAAACTCAATTTTGAGACTAATGCTTTAAGAGATTACATACTGAATAGTCTCTGAGAACTGATTATGAGAACATAATTGATTGGTTCTAACCTAAACTCAAAGATGATCGTTTGGATTAGAGTTAACTAACAATTGAAACTTAGGATAGAGTGGTAGAGAATTCTAAAAGGCAGTCTAGTATTTTTGAAAATGAAGGCACTTGTTTTAATCAACATTTTGGGCTGGAATCCTCTGGAAGGACATTTATAGGGGAAAAAAATGGACCTTGATTAATCGGATTTAGATAGGTGAATAACAGAGTAAAGACAGTCACTGATTCATTTACTTATTCCTTCAAGAAATATTTATGAAACTGCATCACAGATAAAGTTCAATGGCCTAAGTGCTTTCTATTTTTAATACAGTAAAAGGGTTAAAACTTCTATGTGGGAAGACAAAAAAATCAGCATATAATTTAGTCCATAGAAGTATCATTTCATTTTTTTTGTATTTTGGAGGCTTAATAAACTTTAATTTGGTTGAAATTCCTTTGCCTATCAATTTGAACAACAAAGAAAGTTCACTTCCCAAAGAAGCCGAGATTTTAATTAAGTACACATTATTTACTGGATTAGGTTCCGAAATAAACACGGGGTGAGTTTTTTTTTTTTAAAGGTTAACGTGTTCTAAAGGGTTTATAACAACTTTTCCTGACTAGTTCCATTTCAGTCTGGATTGTGAAACTGCTTCCTGACACATGCTTTGGAAGGGCATAAAAATTTAACCCTCTAATAATATTGAATGAACATTGATCTTTTTTTTGTTTTTTGAGATGAAATCTTGCTCTGTTGCCCAGGCTGGAGTGCAGTGGCACAATCTTGGCTCACTGCAGCCTCTGCCATGTGGGTTCAAGCGATTCTCCTGCTTCTTATACAAGAAAAAAGGAGCAAAAAACATGCCATCTGTTGAGTATGCGTGAAGTAGCAAATACGGCATTTTTTTTACAACATCTCTGCAAAACATTACTATGAGATGACATTGTCATCTACAGATGCAACTCAATCAAAATCAGCAAGTCTGAGGTACTAAATAGCCAAGTAGAATCTGACATAATGTCCATTGATCGCTAATCTGTGTGCTATCCACTAGGGAACATGGTATCTCCTTATTTAAGTATAACAGTGAATATCAAGAATAATTTAATGTTGGCTGGGCACGGTGGCTCATGTCTGTAATCCCAGCACTTTGGGAGGCCCAAGTAGGCAGATCACAAGGTCAGGAGTTTGAGACAAGCCTGACCAACATGGTGAAACCCCATCTCTACTAAAAATACAAAAATTAGCCTGGTGTGGTGCCACAAGCCTGTAATCCCAGCTACTTGGGAGGCTGAGACAGGAGAATCCCTTCAACCCAGGAAGTGGAGGTTGTGGTGAGCCAAGAGTACGCCAGCCTGGGCAACAGAGCAAGACTTGGTCTCAAAAAACAACAACAAACAAAAAACAACAAAAACAACAAAATAATTTAATGTTAAGAAAAAAATAAGTAAATTTTGAATGATCACTTTAATGGTAATATTCCCTTCTTCTGATAGAAAGTTAATGGTTAGAAACTTGCCAAGGGTCAAGATTATATTTCAAAGAGAGCTTGAGATATTGGAAGCCTGGGGAAAGAAGAACAAAGTCATTTGTAGCTAATTATAGCCTGCATAGGAGCCCTAGAAGCATTATCCATCTGTGACTGAGGAAGAGGAATTTTCTTGAATTCTTTTTTTTTTTCAATTTTTAATTTTACTTTTTTACGAGACAGGATCTCATTCTGTTGTCCAGGCTGGAGTACGGTGGTGGGATGATAGCTCACTGCAGCCTTGACTTCCTGGGTTTGAGTAATTCTCCTGCCTCAGCCTTCCAAGTAGCTAGGACTACAGGGGTGCACCACCACAACTGGCTAATCAAAAAAAAAATTTTGTAGATGGGGAGATCTCACTATGTTCCCCAGGATGGTCTCCAACTCCTGGCCTCAAGCCATCCTCCCACCCTGGTTTCCCAAAGTGTTGGGATTACAGGTGTGAGCCATCACACCCAGCCTTGAATTGTTTCAGCCTGTTATTATTCAGGAATTCACACAGAAACCTAGGCTGGGCACCTGAAAAATTTCTGAAACAAGCAATCTTTGTTTTTTCTTTCTTAACAAAATAATCACTGAAATGTTAAGAACTCTTTCAGGTAACATTTATGTTTATTGATCAACATTTTTCCTTGACAAAAGATTGTTATGCCTGCTCTTAAGCACCAACCACTTGAGCCCAGAGAGCCTAATGTTTACCCAGCTCCTGGGCAGGCTGAGTCTAACTGTCATTGAACATGGGACTTCATTAAACCGTGTCTAACATCTCACTCTCCTACCTCTTTCTCAGAAGACAGTCTAGTGGCCCAGTGTGTGGCCGAATTGAATTGCAAGCAATAGGGAGAAAAAGCCAAAGTTCTTTTCACCTCCCTTTACTTGAGCTTTAGATTTCTTATTTTGTACTTTAACAATAATAATTTTATTAATGTTATTAGCAGACAATTATCTAAAGTGTACTATATGCCAGGTATCATGTTGTTATTGCATTATTTATTCATCAAAAATGATTACCAGCTGGGTATGGTTGCTTACACCTGTAATCCCAGCATGTCAAGAGGCTAAGGTGGGAGGATCACCTGAGGCCAGGAGTTTGAGATCAGCCTGGGCAACATAGAGAGACCTTGTCTGTACAAAAAAATTAAAATTAAAAAAATTATTACTGCTAAGGTATTAGAGTTATCCTTATTTATAGATGAGTAAACTGAGCTAAAGGAAATTAAGCAACTTGCCTAATGTCATCTGAGTTAAGTAAGAAGCAGAGTTAAATTTTGAACACAAACTTATTCTGCCTTCTCTTGAACTTCGGTCCTTAATTGCTACATCATGTAATATAACATAATAGAAAAAAATTTTCTTTGAAACTGTGTGTTAGTGGCCAGTAGTCTTCAAATAACTATTTTTGTTATTTTCTTTATTTCTTTCAAGAGATAGGGTCTCACTCTGTCATCCAGGCTGGGATGCAGTGGCACAATCATAGCTCAGAGCAGCCTTGAACTTCTGAGTGCAAGCAATCTTTCTGTCTTAGTATCCTGAGTAGCTGGGACTACACATGTGGGCCACCAACCTCAGCTAATTTTTTAAAAAATGTTTTTTTGTAGAGATGGGATCTCACTTTGTTGCCCAGGATGGCCTCCAAATCCTGGCCTCAAGTGATCCTCCTGACTCAGCCTCCCAAAGTGTGCTGGGATTACAGACCTAAGCCACTGTGCCCAACCTGTTATTTTGAATAAGAGAAGTTTATGAACTAAATACTCCTCACTTTCTCCTTAAATTAATACTCTTTTTTTTTTTTAAAGTCAGACCCAGGCTGGGCAGATCACCTGAGGTCAGAAGTTGGAGACCAGCCTGGCCAACAAGGTGAAATCCTGTTTCTACTAAAAATACAAAAATTAGCCAGGTGCAGTGGCATTCATCTGTAATCCCAGCTACTCCGGAGGCTTAGACAGGAGAATCGCTTAAACCAGGAGGCGGAGGTTGCGGTGAGTGGAGATCGCACCACTGCACTTTAGCCTGGGCAGCAGAGTGAGACTCCGTCTAAAGGAAAAAAAAAAAGTCAGATCTGGCTGGGCACAGTGGCTCATGCCTGTAATCCCAGCACTTTGGGGGGCCTAGGTGGGCGGATCACCTGAAGTCAGGAGTTTGAGACCAGCCTGGCCAATATGGTAAAATCCCATCTCTACTAAAAGTACAAAAAATTAGCCAGCTGTGGTGGTGCGCACCTGTAATCCCAGCTACTCAGGAGGCTGAGACAGGAGAATCGCTTGAACCCGGGAGGCAGAAGTTGCAGTGAGCCAAGATGGCACTACTGCACTCCAGCCTGGGCAACAAGAGCGAAAACAGCAAGAGCGAAACTCTGTCTTAAAAAAAAAAAGTGCTATACAAAAATTTACCCCACTTAATTCTTGTAATAATTTTAAAAGGCTTAATGAGGTTTTATAACTTGCCAAAATGCTTAAATTGATCATAAGCTGTTGAGATGAATTTGAGTCCAAGCTATGTGAGTCCATAGTCTGTGTTGGTAACTGCCAAACAATGCCACAGAAACTCACCTATGTAACAAAATCATAACCAGGTCGGCATTCAGCTCAGTGGCAAGTGGTGGCCCCTCATTAGCTATAATGTTCCCATTTGGTTTTCCAGCTTTTCAAAGTTCAGATCCTTATACTCAGCTGGTGCTCAAGTATTAAAACTTGCCTGATAAACTTGGTCACCAGAGACCTGAAGATTTTCAGTTATTTAAATCTACCTTTCTAAATTATATGGCTGCATGGCTACAATTCACTAAAACTTGATTCAAGCCTTCAGTCTAATATACCCTTGTAGATTAATGAAGTCTACTAGGATCCTTGTCTTTGCTTTTGAGAAATGATGAATTGAGCATCCGTACTGAGTTTTACAGTTGAAGATAACAATTAGGATAATTTCGTTGAAAATAAAGCTTATTGGTCGGGCACGGTGGCTTGCCTGTAATCCCAGCACTTTGGGAGGCTGAGATGGGTGGATCACGAGATCAGGAGTTTGAGACTAGCCTGACCAACAGAGTGAAACCCCATCTTTACTAAAAACACAAAAGAAAATTAGCAGGGCATGTTGGCACACACCTGTAATCCCAGGCTTGAACCTGGGAGGTGGAGGTTGCAGTGAGCCGAGATTGCACCACTGCACTCTAGCCTGGGCAACAAAAGTGAGACTCCTTCTCAAGAAAAAGAAAAGAAAGCTTATTTTCTGTTCCACAATAAAACGGTTATGGTTCTGCCTGGGTATCTCATCTTAGTCACTTACTACTCATATAGATTTAGGCAAGTTGATTAATCTCTCTGAGCTTCAGTATTCTTTTCTTTTCTATTTTTCTCCATTGGATAATAATGCCTATCTGCCTATATTCTAGGCTTTGGGAAGGATTAATGCACCTACATAAAATGAATGATTGATATGATTGATGATATGCTTATTGTGGGGTCTTGAACAGAGTAAGTATTCAATTAATGCCATTCTTACTATTTTACCTAAATTCTCAAAACATTTGCTTGGATTCTTCCCCTGTGTATAGGTTGTATGCTGTTAAAGCAAGCTTTGAACATGAACTAGAGTCAACAGGCAGACAAATCTGAAGGAATAAGGATGCATTTTAAAATTTAATGTTTATTTAGTAGATTTACTATTTACAATCCTTTATTGTTTGTTTGTTCCTTTTTATTTCACCTAAAATTTGATTTGGCATTCATAACATAGTTTGGTTTGGAACAAATCATACTAGATATTAAAGTATACAAAAAAGAGAAAATGATCTGGTTTTAATTCTTGCAAATAAGAAGCAAGCAAAGGTAAACATTCTCACCTCCCTCACAGTAACTTAGGTTTATGAATAATCAAATGTAGATAATGAGAATTTCTTTTTGAAATAAAACAGTATCATTAATTATATCTCTTTTATCAGTTTTATAACTTCCCCAAATATCTGATCTATTCATTTATTTTTCCTGAATATAGCATTTTTTTTGCTGATTTAAATACAGCAATTTATATTGTGTGCAGAAATGTTTTTAGATTGTTTAATATTCTTCAAATTCATGAGCCCCATGGGCCAGAGTGAAGCTATATGAAAAACACTAAAATCCCAGTGTTCTGTATTTGCAAAAGAGAAATGTAGGTGGTTGTGTGTGATTGATTTAGCATTTGTCTGACCACTTAAAGCACTTTTCAAATTATTGTTGCTCCAAATTCACATCCAGATGCTTTTACCAATTGTATAGGTTACAATCTGGTTCCAAGCCTCTAGAACTGATAATTAAATCTGTTTTCTGAGAGAATTAGAAAATGCAGTGAAAATGTATATTTTTAGCAAAATATTCTAAACAAAGTTTTTACTAACATTTCCCATAAAACGTATTAAATTTGCGAAATATAATAAGAACAACCCTGTAACCCTGTATTCACTGCATTCTATGGATTTACCTCCAGTAAATCATCTCACAAAAGTCATCTAATCCACTGACCATAAACAGAACTAAGAGACAGGAGGATAGAATCAGTGAAAAATATTTATTGAGCAGCTTTCACTAAATGACTAGGATCCAGAAATGAAGAAGATCCAAAACCTCTCTCAAAAGCTTATTTACAGTCAACAGAAATCCATCCAGCCACTTGAGAAAAATTTTTCTTCAGTATGTATAAGTTAGTATATCTTTAAGTAATCAAATGAATGCTACTAGATGGGTGTACATTAAAGGTATTTTTACTCTGCTTGCACTCTCTCTTTAAAGATCTTTATCAAACATATCAAAATAAAATAATGTAGAAAATTATAAAGTATAAAATCATAGCTTCCAAAGACACTGTGTATCACAATAAAAAATGAATGATCATGGCATTATTTGTCTTCTTAAACTCATGTCATTTTTCTGGGTTTTTTTTTTGTGTATGTTTTCAATGTTTGAACATTTAAACTCCTCCCTTCTAGAGATCTATTTTTTAACAGGTTGTCCCTTCTGCTTTAATCATTATATGCCTTGAGCTAATTAAGGTCCAAAGGTTAATGTCATCCAAAGTTATTGCTGATTCTCTGAAATAATTTACTTAAAATATTTCTGAAGATGAACATTCCACAAGACATATGCATTGCATTAATAGCCATTCTTTCACAGAACAAAGCCTAGCCTAACCAGTTACCATTTCTTATTTTAGAATCCTTGATGGAACCTAGCAACTTCTATAAAGTTGTCTGCTCAGCTTCAGCTGTGGGCTGCAACGTAACTAATGCTGTGTGCCAAGTCCTGTCTTTCTTGTTTACTGACCATATTTAATCTTTTAAATGACCATTCCATAGTAAAGAGCATTAAGTCATACGCAAAAGCCTTTTACACTGGGTAGAGGTTTCTAAGCCTTCTAAAAATAAAGAGTAGTCTAGGGTAACGTCATATTTTTAATGTCCTGTGTTTGTTTTATTATACAACTCAGCTGTTAATACTGCCAATGAGTCTCTGTTTCAAAACTGTGTCAGTCTTTCAGCACCAAAATGAGGGCATATGTCCTTCACAATGTAGCTGTTTTATGAAAGCGGGGAAGAAAAGAAATTCTTCCTGATTTAGCTGTACCAGCAAATTTTGTTTCTAGTTGTTATAGCTGTATTAGTCATATAAACTGTTTGATGCTTTGGGGTTTTTCTGTTTGGCTTGAGTATATTGGGAGGCAATAGAAATGTGTGTGGCTTAATTTATTGGACAGGAAATTCCAATGCATTACAAAATACAGTTGTTTGTTCTGCAGACAGCGAATATAATTTAACTGAAAAACTTTGGTGAACTTTTTGTCAAATGAAACCAGGGCTGCTTTGTTTTTGTTTTACAATTCTTTGTCTTTAGCAATACTCTAATATGGGAGGCCTTACAAGTGATAGCTTTTCAGGAAACAGCTTTCTTATCCAAATTTCTGCTCCCCAGGACTCAGTTCAGAGGGTGCCTGAAGTCCCATAATTCTCTTGTCAATTTCATGCATTCTTTTGTTCCTATTAAAATACTAATAACTCCATGCTTGTTGACCTATTAAGCCTTTTCAGGCAGCTGGTACACTCTGAAGTCCTACTATGAGTCTGGATACCTAAATTCAGGGATAAAATCTTTTGCTTTCTTGTAACCAGGCAAATAACAGACCAAGAATGAGCCTGCTCATAAAGTATAGTGAGAGGTGCAATTGTAGGGAAATTAAAACACTTTTGCTTGGAACTAACCCTATGTTTTGTTTAAAATGCTTGTTTAATTGAAAATGCACTTACTTATTTAGCATTTAGAAAATACATATGGCCACATTACAAATATGGTATTTTTAAATTGTCTGTTTTAGAGCAATTTTGGAGACTATAACTGTGTTAACCAGCCTCAAAGATGGCCCCCAACCATCCCTATCTCCTAGAATTTGCATCATTGCATAGTCTTCTCCTGTCTTGTACCAGGGTTAATTTACTGTGTGGTAATAGAAAATGACAGAATTAATGATATGCCGTTCCTGAGATTAAGTTATAAAAACGTTTGTGTCTTCTGTTTTGCTTGTTCTTTTGGGTCATTTGCAATGGGGAAGCTGATGTTACGTTTTAAGCATCACCATGGAGAAGTTCATGCATTAAGGAACTGAGGTTTCCAGCCAACAGCCACATAAGTGATTTGGGAAACAGTTCCTCTACCTCAGTCAAGCCTTCACATGACTGCAATCCCACTAAGCTTTTTACTGCAACTTCATGACCTTGAGCTGCAGATCAGCCACTTCCAGACCTCTGATCCTCAGAACTCCGTGAGATAATATATGCTTGTTGTTTTGAGACCCTAAGTTGCGGAACAATTTGTTATGTGCTACAGATAATTCACACAATTACATACACATCATTTACTGTGCAGAATCCATAGGCTAAAATACCCATGAAACATTATAACTTAGCATGAAATTCCTGGCAGATAAAAAAGTATAAACTAGATGTGGTAAAACTCAACTAGTTACAAAGGCCAGGCAAGGGGGGGGACCATTGTGAACTGAGGACCGTTTTCTAGGTCTCTGTAAAGGTAGAAACAGCTCTAGACATTTGTTGCCATGTAGTAATTTGAATTGCAATGTTGCCAGATCTTTTGAATTTTTAAGGTTGTACACATAGGTTGGATTGGTCTCTTCCCATGCATCACATTATAACCCAGATAATTAGTCCAAGCTGATCCTAGGAAGTTTATCCTCCCTGCCAGAGAATGTTTATTGAACAAATATATGACCCAATTCTGGTCAACAACATTAGAGAAACAATCTCCACGGAGACTTCTGGGAAAGATTTCTTTGCTCCTGAAAAAGAGCTACAGAAAAAACAATGTTCTCTTCTTTCTCTGAGCACGGGCTCTATCTGAATATGATGCCTCGTCACTTGCTGGCAGTACAAAGGTGAAGCTAACAGTAAGACGGGTAGGCAGAAAAAGATAAGGAATCTGGGACCTCGAGAACATAGTTAGTTAGACGTTGAAGTAATTAACCCTGAGGAACTTGATGCTTCCTATTTTTTTTTTTTTTTTTCTGAGACTGAGTCTCTGTTGCCCAGGCTGGAGTGCAGTGGCGCGATCGCTTCCCGGGTTCAAGCAATTCTCCTGCCTCGGCCTCCCGAGTAGCTGGGGCTACAGGTGCCTGCCATCACGCCCAGCTAATTTTTGTATTTTTAGTAGACACGAGGTGTCACCATATTGTCCAGGCTGGTCTCGAACTCCTAACCTTGTGATCCGCCCGCCTCAGCCTGCCAAAGTGCTGGGATGCTTCCTATTTTATGAGACCTATATGGTCCTTTAAAAAACCTTATTGTAAGACAGTTTTAGGTTTATTTTACTTGCAGCCAAAAGCGTTCTAACATTTACATAAGGGAAGCTAGAAATCAATAATTTTATGTGTGAGCTACTGATCATAAAATCATGAATGAAATTTAATTTTTAAAAGGAGTTGGGGCTGGGCATGATTGCTTGTGCCAGTAATCCCAGCACTTTGGGAGGCTGAGGCAGGTGGATCACCTGGGGTCTGGAGCTTGAGATAAGCCTGGCCAACATAGTAAAACCCATCTCTACTAAAAATACAAGAGTCGCCGGGTATCGTGGCAGGCACGTGTAATCCCAGCTGTTTGGGAGGCTGAGGCAAGAGAATCGCTTGAACCCGGGAGGTAAAGGTTGCAGTGAGCTGAGGTCGCACCATTGTACTCCCATCTGGGCAACAACAGCGAACCTCCATCTCAAAAAAATAAAAGTAAAATAAAATAAAATGAGTTGGTAGCACATAAAACATATCTGAATGTCATATGCATTTTGCTGGCTTCTGGTTTGTGATGTCTTTTGTAGACATTACACTACCATATTATACATAGATAGATAGATGGGTAGATAGATAGACAGACAGATAGATATCAAAGTAAAAGGGTCATTTGTTCTTAACTTGAAAACCTCATTTGCTCAATGACTGTTCATTGGCTGCCAGTTAAGGACCAATCACTGTGGAGTGCATAATTCTTTCCATTAAAGAGCTTATAATGAAGACAGCTCTGGATTAATGTGATTATGACTGTGAAATTCTGTGTGTAGAGCATGCCAGGCTAACACATATTTTGAGAGCAGAATTTGGTTAGGGAAGATTTCAGTTTGAACAGGGCTGTCGACAATTTTGTCAGGTTGACAAGAATTGAGGTAACTTTGTGCTTATTGTATAAGAACCGAATGTTATGTGGCTGTAAACAAGTTAATATAATCATAGTGTGATATTTGAAACAAGGGCAATATTTGTATTCCATTGAAATCTGCACTGGTTAAATAATATCTAAACTAATTTTTTTAATCCTACGAGCTACAGTTTAATGAGGATATTGTTACACTTGGGTTTAACCAGAGAAGGGGTTCCAGTATAAGGCATGAAAATAAGAAGTGGCAGAAAAAAAAATAGTATATTTAGTCTAGTAGAAGTAGAAAAGCCCTGATAATTGTTTTCACAAGCTTAAATGATAGTCATTTGCTTAGTGTCCAACATATTCTTTTTAATCCTGTAGAGTAGAATTGTTACCTCCATATTATGGACAGGCAAACTATATTTTGAGAGGTTATCAGTAATTGATGAACTACTGGGAAGCCAGGATCCCTAAATCCTGTTGTCACAGGGTGAATCCCAAACTTGGGAGGCCACGTGAGTTCTTGGCTTCATGCAGGAAGGATTTTAAGAGTGAGCCAACAGAGTAAAGTGAAAGCAAGTTAATTAAGAAAAGTAAAGGAATAACAGGGTGGTTATTCCATAGGCAGAGCAGTGGCATGGGCTGCTTACATATACTTAAGGGTATTTCTTGATTATATGCCAAACAAAGGATGGGTTATTCATATGTTTTCTGGGAAAGGGGTTAGAAGTTTCTGAAACAGAAGGTTTCTCCCCTTTTTAGACTACGCAGGATAACTTTTGGATGTTGCCATGACACTTGCAAACTATCATGGCACTGGTGGGAGTCTCTTTTAGCACGCTAATGCATTATAATTGGTGTATAATAAGCAGCTAGGATGACCAAAGGTTGGTTTCATTGTCATCTTCCTTTTGGTGGATTTTCACTGGCTTCTTTACCACATCTCATTTTATCAGCTGGGTCTTTGTGACCTGTATCTTGTGGAACCAGTCCTGCTGACCTCCTATCTCGTGACTAAGAATGCCCCGCCGGGCGCGGTGGCTCACTCCTGTAATCCCAGCACTTTGGGAGGCCGAGGCGGGTAGATCACAAGGTCAGGAGATCGAGACCATCTTGGCCAACATGGTGAAACGCCGTCTCTACTAAAAATACAAAAAAATTAGCTGAGCGTGGTGGCGCGTGCCTGTAATCCCAGCTACTCAGGAGGCTGAGGCAGGAGAATTGCTTGAACCCAGGAGGCAGAGGTTGCAGTGAGCCGAGATCGCGCCACTGCACTCCAGTCTGGCACCTGGCGACGGAGCGAGACTCTGTCTAAAAAAAAAAAAAAAAAATGCCTGACCTCCAGGGAAGACAGCCCAGCAGGTCTCCTCCTCCAAGAAACCAGCCCCTATTCAAGATGGAGTTACTCTGGTTGGAACACTCTGACACTTTCTTCATGCCTCCTGACTCCTAACAAATTCCTCAGAAGACATTTATATGTAGAGGACAAGCTCAGGCAAATACAAGCCTTTAAAATTAACTGAGATTTTGCCCCCAAGCCCCAAAGCAGTTTATTAGTAGCTAAGCCAAATAGCTAAACAGTGCCTTTCCCTACCTTTTACTGCAACCCTTACCCAAACCTCAGCTTTATAGTTCTTATGATTCCAATGATGAAGTAAAGAAAAAGACAATAAACAAAAGAAGAGAAAATAGAGAATTGATTACTTATGTTTATGCAGGCTTATTTTTTATTTTTATTTTTAGAGACAGGGTCTTGTTATGTTGTCTGGGCTGGTCTTGAATTCCTGGGCTCAAGCAATCCTCCTACCTGGGCATCCCAAAATGCTGGGATTACAGGCATGAGTCATTGCTCCCAGCCATATACAGACTTATTTATACCTCATATGATAATACTACTAAGGGACCCCAGTAATGTGAACTAATTACTGTTCTTGGATCTGCCTCCTCAAGTCAACACATCTCCTTTTTCTCGAGGATAGAGAGAAGTGGGGCAGAGAGGAGTCTTTAGCATCACCTGGAGGCCAAGAAGCTGATACATAATTTAATAGGGATTTAAACCCAGGTTGGGTGGATTCCACAGCTGTTACTGCCCACTCAAATAACTCTATTCTCCCAAATCAGTAGGAGGATAAAAGCAGAATTACAGCTAGATAAAGTAGATTTCTACCTGTAGGCAACTTCTGGCTCTGTGGAAGGGAAGATTTTCTGAACAATTCGGATATTCTAGAGATGGAGTGTGCTGGCTCCCAAGAAGGAATTTCTCCCTTGATTAGGTTTAAAGAAATAAATGGGGCCAGGTGTGGTGGCTTACGCCTGTAATCCTAGCAGTTTGGGAGGCCAAGGCAGGCAGATTACATTAGGTCAGGAGTTTGAGACCAGTCTGGTCAACATGGTGAAACCCTGTCTCTACTAAAAATACAAAAAAAATTAGCCAGGCATGGTGGCACATGCCTGTAGTCCCAGCTACTCGGGAGGCTGAGGCAGGAGAATCACTTGAACCCGGGAGGCAGAGGCTGCAGTGAGCCAAAACTGTGCCACTGCACTCCAGCCTGGGTGACAGAGTAAGACTCCATCTCAAAAAGAAAGAAAAGAAAAGAAAGAAAAAAAGAAAGAGATGGAGGTCCATTTGTCAGAAAGTTCTGGAAGGATTCCTGCATTTGACAGAAAGTTGGAGCTTTAAGCCTTTTCAACACTAAGATTCTGTGATTCCCAGATAATTGGCAAGCAGTTCTGGTGTTGTGTTTCTTTCAATCTGTTTACTTTTTTCCTATGTGATCACAGCCCACTTGCAACTAGAAGGCTGAGGGATTTGAAAATTACTCATTATGCTTAGGCAAACTCCTCTGGAAAAGTGTTTTAACTTGAGATACTTAGTATTTCATTGGCTTTCAGGGACAAAACTTGTGGAGAGGAAGAGAGAACACACAGAGAGAACAAACACTCAAGTGAGCAGCTAGAGCAGCCTCATGACTGCCTGCCATCAATCTCAAAGCAGAAATTGCTGAGGTGCAGTAAGAGGCAGAACATGATGGGGAAGGAAATCTGGACAAATTTCCTGCATCACTGATGTAGATTTTCACTGGGTGACTTAGTTTGAGGGGTTAAAAATTGAATGGCAGTTACTTGATACTATTCTGCCATATGATATGGAGTACTCTGTTCAACAGTTTACATGCATTATCTCAGTTACTCCTCAGAGATCTAGCATGCAAGTACTGTCACTGCCCCTTTTTCAGTGACAGATAAGGAGCCTTGGGCTTAGGAGGTAAGGAAACTGGTTTGGATGTCCCTACTGATTAGTGTGCAGATCAAGTACAGGTTTGATGTCAAGGTTAAAATAATCAAGTTTAGGAACCATATATAGAGTGTGAGACACACACACACACACACACACACACACACACACATATTCCTTACCTATTAGAATATATAGTTTGGGTAATTCTGAATATCAGCCTGCAGAAAATTTCTGTATAGAAATTATACCAAGTTTAGGTGAATTTAAAAAATCAATTCAAACTTAAAAAACATTTTGTTCTGTTTATGAAATTCAACCTTAAACCATGAGAAAAATCAAGATCAAATGACTCTTATGGTACTACTGTTACAATAATTTGCCTTCAGATGTCTTCATGGTTTGGGGCAGGCAGAGAAGAGTATGACTAATACAAGGCAGAGGTAAAGACTTTCCCTGTACTGCCAGAGACTGCCTGCTAATGGGGACTTCTGACCCCAAAGCATTGTACCATTCATTTGACAATTCATCATTTATTTTCTGGATGTTTCTTTTTTAAAAATTTTACATAAAATATTGTCATCTAATTGTCTTTTCACCCTTCTATAGGCTGGACAATATTCTATAATTTTGAGTCTCTTATAGTCCCTCATATTATTTGACTTTTTTTTCCTTTGTCGTGAAAGAGCAATGCTCAGTGTTCTTTTGACAATTTTTTTTGCTATCAGAATTGTCAAAGTAAATACTGTTCTTATGCCATCTGTTTAAAAGTTCTTAGCTTTTCCAAATACAGGCAGTATCTAAATTGTAAATGGGCCTTTTCCAAAAGTTATTTTGTATATTGGTTTTTGGAACTCTGTAAAAATGTTATACATATTGGCTATATTCCCAAATCAAACTACACAAGAGCTATTCAGCCCATCACTTATATGAAGTAAGATGATCCCCTAAACTACCACAAAACCAGATGTTGCTGTATAACATAGTTGCCATGGGGAAGTACAGATAAGCAGATATATGTGTCCCGTACCCCCATTCCCAAGACTGCCCACCTTCCCTGCTGTTGTGTGTGCAGGAAGACTCTTCCCTTCATTTCCCTAGGTTTCCAGTTGTGGTTCTGAATCTAGGCCCTACCAGAATAGGCTGTGCAGCAAAGGGGAGCTGAATTCTTGTGTCTCAAATCAATGACAGAGCATTGATGAAATCTGAGGTGACGGAGGCGAGAGTCCCATTATAGGGGCCTCCCTGGGACTTCCAAGTGTTGTGATGAGGAGTGCCTGCAAGATGTCATGTGTTTCCTTTTGTCCCTTTCCTTGCTCCTTTGTTGCTGCCGAAAAGAAGGGAAGGCAGAAGATCAGCTTTGGGATTTTTTTTTGAAGCAGGGTCTCACCCTGTCACCCAAGCTGGAGTGCAGTGCTGTGATCACATCTCACTGCAACCTCAATTTCCTGGGCTCAAGCAGTTCTCCTGCCCCACCTCCTTGTAATTAAAAAATCTTTTTTTGGAAAAACGGAATCCCACTATGTTTCCCAGGCTGGTATTGAACTCCTGGGCTCAAGCAATACTCCCACCTCGCCCTCCCAAGGTGCTGGAGTTACAGGCTTACTTCACTGCACATGACCAGGATTCTTACAGTTGTAACAAGATGGAATTGCCTCCTCTTCCCTTTGGCATTGTTATCTATAATAGAGAGGGTGATGAGAATCCTGGGAGGGAGGTTTGACTAAGCAATGCCTCAACAGAGGTAGAAGGAAAGGATTTTGGCAGGGCATGGTGGCTCATGCCTGTAATCCCAGCCCTTTGAGAGGCCTAGGCAGGCGGATTATGAGGTCAAGAGATCGAGATCATCCTGGCCAGTATGTTAAAACCCTGCCTCTACTAAAAATAATAATAATAATAATAAATTAGCTGGGCGTGGTGCGTGCCTGCAGTCCCAGCTACTAGGGAGGCTGAGGCAGGAGAATCGCTTGAACCTGGGAGGCAGAGGTTGCAGTGAGCCAAGATCACACCACTGCACTCCTGCCTGGTGACAGAGCAAGACTCTGTCTTAAAAAAAAAAAAAAAAAAGGAAAAGATTTCTTTTTACAAACCCGTGTACTCTCAGTTCCCCCCAACTCCACACACATTGCAATGTGACAGGTAGAAGAAGGAGAAATGCAGTTCAGCGATTGAATTGGGAATTGGGAATTCTAAACATCTGTATATTGGTAGCAGCAAGGAGGAATGAGAGGAGAGAAAGAGAAAATATCAGCAGAGCAGGGGACTAATATGTCAACAACAGAGCTATTTAAGACACACTTTGCCTGTCAAACAGAAAACCCAAGCTGAGGCCCTCAAATCATAATTACATAAATGCTCTTATATTTTCTAAGAAAAGTGTTTTAAAATTTAAATGATGAAATCCGGATGTGGAATTTTCTATGGGTAACTCCACTTTGTGTATGTCAACTGTATAATACGTTAAATGTTAGGAGGCCTCAGAGTACAGGGAAGTGGAGGAGAAGCCAGACTGCCCGAAGCTATGCTCCTCTCTGGAGCTCAGATCTAAGGGTCCTCTGTTTTATTCATTTCCCTCTCACTATTTTCCTGTCTGCAAGGTATGTAGCTGCATGGAAACTGGGTCTGCCTCCAGACCCCGAGAAAGCATGGAAGCAATGATTGTAGGGGTCATGTGGGAAGGGAGGGGAGCAGTGTCCAAGCAGCCACTCCTCAGTCCTAAACGAGCCTTCCCTGGGCTATCAGGGGTGTAGCCTAAGGAGGAAGAGACAGTCAGAAAGAAAAAGGGTTGATCTTGATAGAACTGTCACCTATTGTTTCAAAAATCTGTGATCGGTGAGCTCTATCAACCCTTACTAAAATAAACAAATAGATTACCCCAGATGCATATTTTATCTGTCATTGTCTCCCACAAGTACAGTTTTAACTATGCTTTTGGAGCCAGAAAACTATTAGTTAAAAAAAAAAAAAAAAAGGTAATAACATCTGGAATAAAAACGTCTTGAATAAAGATCTGACAAATATATCCCTGGACTTTTTTTTTTTCTTCCTGAGATGAAGTCTTGTTCTGCCTTCCATTCTGGAGTGCAGTGGCACGATCTCGGCTCACTGCAACCTCCGTCTCCTGGGTTCAAGCAATTCTCTGCCTCAGTCTCCCGAGTAGCTGAGATTACAGGCGCCCACCACCACATCCAGCCGATTTTGTATTTTTAGTAGAGATGGGTTTCACCATGTTGACCAGGCTTGTCTCAATCTCCTCACCTCAGATGATCTACCTGCCTCGGCCTTCCAAAGTGCTGGGAATACAGGCATGAGATACCATGCACGACCCACCAATGGACTCTTAATCTCATTTCTTTTAACCTATTCTCTCTGAAGCAAAATCAAATATTTCATTATAAGAGTGAAACAAAAAATGACCCACAAAAAATAAAGACAGTTTTTTTCTTTCTTTCTTTTTTTTTTTTTTGAGACAAGAGTCTCGTTTTGTCTCTAGGCGCCAGGCTAGAGTGCAGTGGCGCGATCTCGGCTCACTGCAACCTCCGCCTCCGGGGTTCAAGCAATTCTCCTGCCTCACCCTCCCAAGTAGTTGGGACTACAGGTGCTCACCACCACGCCCAGCTAATTTTTGTATTTTAGTAGAGACGGGGTTTCACCATGTTGGCCAGGATGGTCTCAATCTCTTGACCTTGTGATCCGCCCTCCTCGGCCTCCCAAAGTGCTGGGATTACAGGCGGCTGGGATTACACAGCACCCGGACGAATATATATATATATATTTAAATTGTGACAAGGTCTCCCTCTGTCGCCCAGGCTGGAGTGCAGCGGAACGATATCGGCTCATTGCAACCTCTGCCTCCTGGGTTCAAACGATTCTCGTGCCTCAGCTGTCCTAGTAGCTGGAATTACAGGCCACTCTTGGCTACGTTTTGCATTTTTAGTGAAGATGGAGTTTCACCATGTTGGCGATGCTGGTCTCGAACTCCTGGCCTCATGCGATCTGCCTGCCTCGGCCTCCCAAAGTTCTGGGATTACAGGTGTAAGCCACGCCGGGCTAAAGGTGCCTTATTTAAAGTTAGTAGGGAATTAATTCAGGTCCTAATTGAACCCTAGGTTTTAACAATAAACATCTGAATTTTGTTCAAGTTTTCTTCAGAGTATATTATGAGACAGCTCTCTCACAATGAAACATGACCACGCCAGAAAAAAAGAAATGTTAACTTCTTTACGGGCTTCCTTTTCCTAGTTTAACTTTGGTGGCATAGTCAGAAACAACTGAAACTACTGAAAGGGAAAAATGCTAAAACATCCAGCTCCAGTGATTTTTTTTTTTTTTTTTTTAATTCTAAGCCAACATTTTTTTGGAGCCTGCGGGAGTGGGGGGAGTGTTGAAAGGGCCCCACTGAGCTAGGTCGAGCTGACAGTGAAGCTTCAAAATTGCCAGCAGGCAGAGTCCACTCTGGAGAGGCAAATAAATAGGCTTAAGTGAAGTCCCTTGTCCTGCAAAAACCAAGGCAGGTGTTCGGGGATGGATTTTTTGGATAGGATGGAGACCGGGACGGATGAAGTCTTCTCTGGTTAGAGAGGAAATTTGGTATTAAGAGAGCCTCACTGAATCCCAATAATAACCAAACAACTGGTGTTGTCCAGGGCACCGGCTGGAAAGTGGGAGGCAGGAAGCAGAAAGGCTCAAGCTCCTTTCCCTGAGTCGGTTCAGGAATTTAATTTCAGCAAATGTTGATTGGGGCACGGTGTTAAGCTCAGGGATATCAAGCTTAATAAAACGTGGTCTTGTCCTTGAAGAGCTTACAGTTTAGTGAAACGGCTTTAACATTCCTCGTGGGCTTTGATAACTTTTATCCTGGGAGTTGTCGGGGGAGAGCTGCGTCTAAATCCATTCACTTTGCTAAAGATTTCAAAACAGAGGAAACAAGATACGGGACGACGAGGGTGGAGGAGAGAAGATCGCAGGGGCCAGTGCCAGACTTGGGAGCCGCCAACGCTGGGCTGGTGCTGCATGCTAGCAAGGGGCAGCCAAGACCGTGCCCCGCGAGGGCACCCTCGGGCTCGGCCCCTGCAGCTGGCAGGCAGTGCCGCGCGTGCGGACCGCGGAGGGTCGGGCAGGGGCCGAGCTGAGGTCCGGAGCAGCCTGCGCGGCCCTCGCCCGCCCCCAGGGGGCAGAGTTCCCGGGCTCGTGCCTGCGCCGCTACGTGGGGCTCAGGTCCCACCGCTTCCCGCAGCGCTCCGCACCTTCCCTTTCTCCGTCCTCTCCGCCGGCCGGGGCTCGGCTGAGCTCCGGATTCCCCCGCCTGCGGCCGCCGCCTGGGTACAGGAACCGAGGCGCCGCAGGACACCCGCGCGGGGAGGCGAGGTGGGAAGGTGAAGGCGGTCCGCGCGCGGGGGCGGGAGGAGGCTGGGGGATTCGGGGGACGCGGCAGCCCCGCCCCCGCCCCCTCCTCTCCTCAGCTCCTAGCCCGAGAAGCTAGCGAGCATGGACCAGACCCCTCGGCGCTGGCAACATGACGCTCGCCCGCTTCGCGCTGGTCCTTGTGTTCGGGGCGCTCCCCGAAGTGGTTGGATTTGGGTCTGTCCTCAGTGATTCCCTCCACCACCGCCACCGCCAATCGCCCCCTCCGGGTCCGCAGTACCCTTACTACCTTCCCACGGAGCAGCGGCCCCGGAGGACGCGCCCGCCGCCGCCTCTCCCGCGCTTCCCGCGCCCCCCGCGGGCGCTCCCTGCCCTGCGCCCGCACGCCATCCAGGCCGGGCACACTCCCGGACCGCATCACCGGGGCTGCCCCGCCGGCGAGCCGTTGGTCAGCGTGACGGACTTCGGCGCCCCGTGTCTGCGGTGGGCGGAGGTGCCACCCTTCCTGGAGCGGTCGTCCCCGCCGGGCTGGGCTCAGCTGCGAGGGCAGCGCCACAACTTTTGTCGGAGCCCCGACGGCGCGGGCAGACCCTGGTGCTTCTACAGAGACGCCCGCGGCAAGGTGGACTGGGGCTACTGCGACTGCAGACACGGTGAGTGGCCTCGGGGCGGCCGCGGCAACTCCGGACGGGCCCGGAGCCAGAGAGGCTTGGGGCGGGTGTACAGGTCTCTTGGAGAGAGAGACGGGGTGTGCGGTTGTGGGTTTGCATTGCGGAGTGTGATAGTGGGCTGCAGCTGGGTTACCAGTAAGGGGTACTGGTGCTGCAAATCTAAGCCAGCCAGGTGTGCTTGTGTGAAGGTTGTCAAGGGTGACAAGTTCCATACAAGGTGCTGAGTGCTGGGTTTCTGGATCTGCTCTCTCCTCTGGCCACTCGTGTGTGTGTGTGTGTGTGTGTGTGCGCGCGCGTGTATTGGGTGACAGTGTGCTTTGGGCGTCTGTTCTCTAGATAAGCTTACGTTGAGTGTGTTACCATATTTACATTAAAGAAGCATAGGAGCAGAGAAAGTTCCTAATTACTTGTTCTGGAAAGAGCAATGTTACATCTAACCTGACAAACAAATAACCTTCCCTCCTTTCTTTAGACCCCGATTTGGAAAACTGTGGTTAAATTTTTGCCTTAATCTCACTGTTGACCTCTATTTAAAAATGTATGGCAAAATTATGTGGCCCAAATCAGCCATATTTACATACTTAAGCTCAGTATGGTAAATATCATTAGTGACTGGAAAAAAAAGGAAAGGAGACAGGGATACTAACTATCTTGGTGACGTAGCAACTCCATATAGTCATACACAGCTTTCAAGAGCCGTTACTTAGCTTTATGTGTTATGTGTGGAAAATCAGAATTAGTAGGTAACATCAGGAAATAAAGGTGGCAAAATGTTTTAGGTCACAGTCATAAGTTTAATGTAAGTGAATAACCCGGCTTTGAACATTGCTTCATTTTGAATTGTTGGGATTTTGTTGAAGTTAGTTTTTTTTTTTTCCTTTAAAAACTAGGGAAGGAAAACTTAATATCCTCCAAAGTTTGAATTTCTTTTCAACAAAGTATTTTTGGCAGCTTTCCATTCACACTGTGGGGCAAGGGTTTCCTGAATTGAGATCCTGATTCGTGTTGTACTTGGTACTGTTTGGAGGTAACTTGGAGGTTGGCTATCACAATGCCATTCGTTTCCTGGAGAAATTTTATTTATCAGTGCCTTCCATTGCATTAGTGCTTTGAGTTAAGGAAAGTGATAGGAAGGTTAAGATCAATTATCCTTCATCCTCGGGAATGAAGTCATCGCTTTACTTGTGTTTCATGAACAGAATGCCAATATGGCTATAAAAAATTTGAAGTGATGTCAAACAAAGAGTGCTAGTATTGTCTTGTTATTCACTATAAGAGATTATTTATAGTAAAATCTTACGTTTCGCAAACACTGACTTTTTCATCTGCATATTATTCTTAGTTTTATAAATAGATAAGAGTAGAAAATTATTAGAGAATGAACATGTAGGCGAGAATATACAACTTCTCTTTAACTATGTAAGCACAGACTCAAGAAAAGGAATTTAAAGTTAAGAAATGATAGTGATCTATTGCTCTCTTTCTGACATAACACTTTCAGCTTTATATTTCAAACATGGAGAGTAACCTGTCCTTGGATTTCCTGCTACCTCGCAGCCTTTAGTCAAATAGAAATGTAAATATTTTCAATGCCTTTATGTTCGTAGCTAACTCTCACCAGACAAAACCCCAAATACTGCGTAATAGTTGTTTGTACTTCCTGGAGTAAAATGATAGAACAAAAGAGAAACAAAAGAAACCACTCATGATGGGAGATAAATGCCCTCTCTACCACCACAAACAATAGGAACACAATCAGCTGTGTAAGAATTGAATTATTTTCAGACTCAATGCATTCTATCATTTACTCCTCCAGGTCTACTTGGGCATCATCCATAGATGACTGGCATATTCTGAACCTTATGGCTCTCTTGGTCCTACATTTCAATTAGGGGTGTGAACGAAAGTATCAGGAAGTGGTGTAAAAAATATTGACTTATGCTTTCGAATACTCTGGTGTCTGCTTTGGCTCTGCCAGTAGCTGTGTATTGTTGGGTAAGACTCTTAACTCTTTGGTTTCTTCACAAGAAAAGCAGGTTTTGAGTAAATTAATTTAAAAGACCTTTGCAGTGTTGAGTAAAACACCCTGGCCTGATCATGTCAGTTAGGACTTAAGCACATTCTTTCTGTGTTAGATGCTGGACTAAACATTTTGTGTGCATTTTCTCATTTCATTCTTTTTTTTTTTTTTTTTTGACAGAGCTCCCTCTGTCACCCAGGCTGGAGTGCAGTGGTGCAATCTCAGCTCACTGCAACCTCTGCCTCCCTGCTTCAAGCGATTCTCCTGCCTCAGTCTCTTGAGTAGCTGGCATTACAGACATCTGCCACCACGCCTGGCTAATTTTTGTATTTTTGGTAGAGATGGGGTTTTACCATGTTGGCCAGGCTGGTCTTGAACTCCTGACCTCAGGTGATCCACCCACCTCCACCTTCCAGTGTGCTGGGATTACAGGCGTGAGCCACTGTGCCCGGCCTCATTTCATTCTTGTAGCAATCTTATGAGTTAGTTTCTGCATTTTACTGATGAAAATACTTGACGATATATTATGAGGAGTGCAGGAGAAAATAGGGTTAGATATGTATATTTGTTCTTCACAGCTCATTTTGCTGTATTTCTTTACTTATATATGCATGTAGAAATATCTATGCTGTCTAGTAATCCTTATTTTGTAGATTATGGATTAGTCTGACAGGAAGAAAGGGAATTATGTTTGGTTCAATGCACATGATTTACAGTCTCTAACACTTAAAAAATATCCAGTATCTTTTTCTTTTCTTTTCTTTTTTTTGAGATGGGGTCTCTCTCTGTTACCTGGGCTGGAATGCAGTGGGGCAATCTTGGCGCACTGCAACCTCTGCCTCCCGGGTTCAAATGATTCTCCTACCTCAGCCTGCCAAGTAGCTGGGATTATAGGCACGTGCCACCATGCCCGGCTAATTGTTTTGTATTTTTAATAGAGATGGGGTTTCGCCATGTTGGCCAGGCTGGTCTCGAACTCCTGACCTCAAGTGATCCGCCCACTTCAGCCTCCCAAAGTGCTGGGATTACAGGTGTGAGCTACCTTGCCCAGCGTGTTTTTTTCTTTACAGAAATTGCAGGGCTAGAAAAAGAGAACAATGTATAGTAATGTGATCCCTCCTTTGAAAAATAAACTGGTGGCCAAAGTCACATATATAGTTGCATTGAGAAAAATGAGGAAGTTGGTGTCTCTGTGGTGAAGAGTTGATTGAAGCCAAGTTGAAAGGGCAGGGTGGAGACATCAGGTGAGCCAGGGCTGGGCGTGGATGTTCCAGTGGCTCAGATGTCAGAGAGCAGGAAACATGATACCTGAGACCTTGTTTTATGAACCTTGCAAATTAATACTAAAGAATCATTTTGGGTATGGGAATACCCTGAATCAGCCCAGGGAGCTAGTCTCATTATGAGCATTTAGAATCACATAGGGACTTGTTAAAATGCAGATTCCTAGACTGTAGCCGAGGAGGCTCTGAGTAATTCTCAGATCCGGCCAGGAATGGAACATGCATTTCTATTGAGTAGTCAAAGTGATTTGGTTGCTGAAAACTCTGTCACAGTCAGGCAGAACACATGGAAGGGCATTAGAACCCACCTAAAAAGCACAGTGGTAGGTGATGATATAGACTGGCTGAGCCCACCATTCTGTGACTCAACCCTGTTAGGTGGAATGCCAATGGTAACTTTTTGTGTGGTTTTAGAAATAGCACCTCTGGTTTTTCCTTTAACCAGTGAAGGATAATAATAAAATAGTTCACTGGAATATGGTTATTTTATTTTTATTTTTTGAGACAAAGTGCAGTGGTGCCATCTCAGCTCACTGCAACCTCTGCCTCCCAGGATCAAGCAATTCTCTCACCTCAGCCTCTGAAGTAGCTGGGACTACAGCTACTTTTTTTCTTTTTCTTTTGTATTGTTTGTAGAGATGGAGTTTTGCCATGTTGCCTAGACTGTTCTTGAACTCCTGGGCTCAAGTGATCCTTCAGCCTTTTGGCTTCCCAGAGTACTGAAATTATGGGTGTGAGCTACCATGGCCGGCCAGAATATGGTTATTAATTGAATGTAAGCCAGGTTATTTTCACATTTCTACAGGAAGAATTAACAGGCATCTGATTCTCTCCAACAATAGTTTGTGACCCATCATGGTGACTCATGCCTGAAATCCCAGCACTTTAGGAGGCTGAGGTAGGAGGATCACTTGAGGCCAGAAGATAGAGGCTGCAGTGAGCTATAGTCATGATGATATTGCACCCCAGTTTGGGCAACAGAGGGAGATCCTATCTCTAAAACAAAAACAAAACAAACACAACAAAACACAATAGCTTGCAATAAACTAGTGTTTCCTGTGTAGGAGGGGTAGTCACTTTTCTAGTCTTTGGCAACTTGCTTGACATTGTGCTGAGAACCTCCTTTTTTACAAGCAACCATAGATGGCTAATGATTGAGAGGTAAAACAGATTAAATAAATGAGAAAGTTCTAATCATTGAGAGTTTAGAGGAGAGGATAAGTCATAGATCTGACTTTCTGTCATGTCATGTTCATCTGTTCATGTGCACCTACCCACCCCAAATCTCTTGATTTAAATAGAGATAGAGGACATATGGGCCAAGTACTATTGTTTACAGGCTGTACTCATTGAAATCCATCTGTTGTTTGTAGTGAATGTTAATTAAAAAGTTAGCTGAAAGCTGTCCCTCACCCATTTTAAGTGCTTCATCTTGGTTCTATTTAGCAGGTGCTGAAAAACATGTATTAGCAATACCAGATTTGAAACATTTCCTGGTTGATTTTGAATATTGAGCTCAATATGCTTTTCAGACTAAGGCAGATGTCAAATACTTAGATTTGGGGGCATTATCTGATTCGTAACTAGTGTGAAGATTTTTTTTTTAGAGAAGAAAATAAGATATCCAGTTACTATTGCCTTTTATGAGCTGTTATCCAGAGATATATCTATACTTATGTGGTCGCTGTTTGTGTGTGTGTGTGTGCATACATGTGTGTACCTATGTGTTAAGACAGCAGTCCCCAACCTTTTTGGCATCAGGGACCAGTTTTGTGGTCGACAGTTTCTCCATGGACCTGGGCAATGGTTTCATCAGGCATTAGGAGCCTGCAACTTCACATCCCTCAAATGCACAGTTCACAATAGAGTTCAAGCTCCTAGGAGAATCTAATGCTGCTGCTGATCTGATAAGAGGCAGAGCTCAGGTGGTAATGTGAGCGATGGGGAGCAGCTGTAAATACCAATGAAGCTTCACTTGCTCACTCCCTTCACTGGTGACCTTCTCTTGGGCAGCCCAGTTCCTAACCTGTACCGGTCCATGGTCTGGGGATTGGGGACCCCTGTGAAAAGATAACCTATGTAAAAGTAATTTGGTTTATAACTGAGAAACTGAAATATTCAGTAATAAGGTACTACTCACAAGTACCTGCATTTGGTGGATATTATGCAGATACGAAAGTAATAATTCTAAATATTGTATATATATAATGGGAAAGTGTTTATGATAATGTTTAGGGAAAAGATGGGTACAAAATTTATATATAATACATTATGACTGTGAAAATAAGACACTTTTGGATGATTTGGAAGAAAATATGACAGTTGTTAATTTGGGTATGGATGTGGCTTGGATCAATTTGGATGGTTTTGATAGCAAAGAATAGAAAACCGAAACAATAAGGAGGCTTATTGTTCCTATTATAAGAAGTCCATCTGATGGGCAGGCTCTAACACGTTACACCTCTGTTCCTCTGCAACTTTCTTAGCTACTCTGTCCTCTTCAGCGTGGCCTTTATTCTTAGCCTGATGGTTATTCCAGGCTTCGCTTAGAGATAGAACCACCTGCAGAAGAAAGAGAAGGCCCCTCTTCTGGAATGTCCTTTTGAAACAACAAGGAAACCTTTCTGGAATTTCCCCCACAGACTTCCACATTTCATTGGCCCAGACTGGATCACATGTTCTTTCCTGACACTCTTTGGAAAGGAATGTACAATTGCCATAATTATGTAGATTAGTTAGCTTAAACTCTGAATCATTTGGGGTTTCAACTGGCAAGGAGGAAGCAAGACAGTTGTTGATGAGAAGCAAAAAGGTTTGCTAAGGAGAATAGTTTGGACTTGTCCTTATATCTGGGAAACGTAATGCAATTAAAAAATAACAGTAAGTAAGTAATCTAAAACGTGCTGTGAAATGCTACATTCATTTTTTAGTCATATCTGGATGAATAACATTTAGACTCTGGTTTGGTTGACAAAGCATATTTTCTTAAGATGCTATTTGCAGGCAAATATTACGACACATTTATTTCTGAAATGAGTAATTCCATAACTGATGAGAATACGGAAGTTAATTCAGTTGTTAAGTAAACATGATTATGTGATTTAATACTAATTTTGTAGGGTTTTTTTTTCTCCCTGAATTAAATTGTAAAGAAAGCAGTCTTTTGAAACCTCTCTTCTTAGCTTCATGGTAAGTAGGCATTATATGAACAATTGATTTTCTCTGATTCTACATGGTCGGTCTGCTGTCATTAGAAAATAAAGAAATGTTTATTTTCCCCTTTAGCATCTTCCTTTTCCAGGGTAGTCTCCTCTTCTCTTCCTCCTTCTTAAAAATCAATGCAACAATATTAATAAAAAAATTATTGTACGCAAAACACTAAAGTAATGGTGTTTACCCCCCTGCAAGCCACACATGCACATTTAGCCTCAATACTTTTTATTAGGATCAGCAGAGGGGATACAAAGTATAATGCCGATTCTCCAAACAGGGTAAGGATAGATTTCATTTATTCATTAAACATTTACTGCATTCACACTAGGTGCAGCATTTATAAAGATGAATCAAAAATTCACCTTTATTCTCTGATTGAGGACAGCCACTCTCTGGTTGAGTGTCAGAAGAATAATAATCATTTTTATTACCCTCCCTGTGGTACATGATCTGGGAGACAAGCAGATTATTGTTTGGTTTCAATTTTATCACTCAGTGCTATACCATAAAATGGCAATATCTGTACCATTTGTTTATGTGTGGATGGTCTACGGACACACAATTTGAGAAATTTTCTGTTAAGGTTATGTGCATGTATTGTTAGCCTACTATAACTTAACCATGGACAGAGTCTTCCTTTTTTTGTTTGATATTGTATAATGTTTTAAACTAAGGCATAATTTATAAGATTTATAAATTTCTAATAAGCACAATGTAAATGGGTAGAATTGCTAATTCAGAGGATGCACTCTCATTTTGAACTATACCAACTGATTTTTTTCTCAGCATTTATCTACATGAATAATAAATGAAGAATTAATATGAATTATAGATGTGAACTAATGGAAGCAAATATAGCTCAGTTGGATCTTGGTTCAGGGGAATGCCTTGTGTGTTAAAAAATGATTTGCTTTCATTTTGATCTGGGATGACTTGAATGAAATCTATTATTTAATAATGATATAGCAGGTTTAATTTAGGAGCAAATATAATTATAGATGAAAATGGTATAACTTAATACTGTTGAATAGAGTGAAGAAATAAAATAACATAAAAATTAACCTAGCATCCCCTACCGTACTTGAAAAATTCAAGTCCCCCAATTCAGTTGTTTTCAGATACTATAATTTTTTATATGTTTTATATAAAATATAAAGGGATAAGACTTAGTAGTATATTTAACTTAAAGTCAAATATGTGTACTAAATTGTTCAATATGTCATGGTTTTTTTTTCCTATTCTTTTGAATAGGTCGTAAGTTGAAATTTCTGTATCACTCACAGCTTTAAGTATACTTTTTGTCAAGGATCTGAACACTAGCTGGACGTTGCCAGCATGCATTCTTTCCATTCCACTAGAACAACAGAAATGACTAAAGTTAATTATTTTATGCATCTATAAAGTTCAATAATAGACGAGAAAGGATTTGTGTGAAAAGATGAAGTTTTTTTTTTACTCTATTATCAAACTGATTTTTTAAATGATTAAAAAGTATTTATTACTAATTTTATTCAGAAAACACCATTGGGGTGGGTCTTTGTTTTTACTGCAATTTCTTTCTCTTTAAATTAAAGAATGCTACTTATAAGTACATTTTAATGAGGGGTTAACTAAATAAGCAGGCGTGCATTTTTCCCCCCACTGGGTCTTGCTTTGTTGCTCAGGCTGGAGTATAGTGGCATAGTCTTAGCTCACTGTAACCTCAAGTGCCTGGGCTCAAGCGATCCTTTGCCTCAGCCTCCCAAGTTGCTCTGATTACAGGCCTGGGCCACCACGCCCAGCTGATTTTTAAATTTTTTGTAGAGATAGGGTCTTGCTAGGTTACCCAGGCTAAACAGGCATATCTTTTCATTTGCTTTATTTTGGAATGAGATGGGTATATAGAAGGAAGATAGTTGACCCATTGGTTCTTTTTCTCACATTTCTTTTAGGCTTTCTTCATATATGCAGTATGGGGAAAGGAAGGTTGTTTTGTTTTTGTTTTTTTGATTATCGAGACAGGGTCTTGCTCTGTCGCCTAGACTGGAGTGTAATAGCACAATTCTAGCTCACTGCAGTCTTTAACTCCTGGGTGCAAGCAATCCTTCCACCTTAGTATCCTGAGTAGCTGGGACTACACACATGGGCCACCAAGCCTGGCTAATTTTTAATTTAATTTAATTTTTTTGTAAAGACAGCATCTCACTATGTTGTCTAGGCCAATCTCTAACCCTGGGGCTCAAGCAGTCCTCCTGCCTTGGCCTCCCAAAGTGCTGGGATTACAGGTGTGAGCCACTGTGCCTTGCCTTAGTCTTAAATCTTAAAGCTCAAAAACCAGTGAGACTTGTGAAGGCAATTTTTATCCAGTCAGCTTTTCTCTAGTTTACCTGTATTGATTGAAATTGATAAGATGGTTAAAGAGAACTCTTCTTGAATGACCTCCGTTTGGGGAATTCCTGTTTTCTAGCAAAGCTGTCCATCAGGCAAATTTCTGTTACCCGAACCTTTTATGTTTTCTTTCTTTCCTTTGTAAAACTGGAGACCTATGTACTTAGGAGGAAAATAATTGTAAACTATTTTACTGTAAATGTTTGGCAGTTAAACATTTTTGTGAAGGAATTAAGAAAGTAGAATTCTGAACATTGTTGTACATTGGAACATTTTGCCTTTAAATAGTTACAATACCAGCAGACTGTTGACCTTTTTCTTTTTTGATAGCAGTTCATTTTAGGAACTCTGGGGCCTTCACTCCATGACATGCCATCACGCATAGTGGTACAATTCCAGACTTTGTTCCATGACTGGTTTGGTCTGCATGTTTATAATGCTTAATATAATTGACCTAAAACCTCTGCTAAAACTTTAAA
Source organism: Alouatta palliata (assembly GCA_004027835.1). Lineage (NCBI taxonomy): Eukaryota > Metazoa > Chordata > Mammalia > Primates > Atelidae > Alouatta > Alouatta palliata. The sequence continues at coordinate 37,364 of PVKV010012295.1, read as the reverse complement.
TTATTATTCTTAACACATTTAAAAATAGATATATGTAGAATAGAATAGTTTCTGTGCACGTGGCTCTTGAGAGACTTTAAGACAGTGTAGCCCTAGATCACACACACTAGGGTGTGGTCCAGAGACAAGAGCTCTTTAAGGTGTATGGAAGAATGCTTGGCTGCTATAGGAGAATGTAGGTGGAAGGCAAAGGATCAATTCTTGATAATAAAAAATTGTGACAATTGAACAATATTTGCCAAACAAAGAATTTGGTCTACAATTTATGTAGATAACTTTAATGTTACGTAGAGCAATAGAAATTAGTTTACTTGGTTTGCTTTGAGCTTTGTGGATTTCTTTAAGCGAAGGTTATTTCCCTTTCTCCATTGTGTAATTGTGTACCTATATATTTGTGCATATGTATACACATACACATTCATAGTCCTCCCACAAATTTTAGCTGTGGGACAAATCAGCTTCTACTGGAGGATCAGTCTTAAGTATAGGAGCACCAGAAAGCCACTCCTCTCCTATTCCACGGTGTCCAGAAACTTTAGGCTACTTTATGCTTCTTTGCCTGGTTGGTTTATTTCCATATAACATTTGGTGGATTAATTGCAGTATTTAGTTTTTTATTTTTTTATTTTGAGACAGAGTCTCGCTCTGTTGCCAGGCACCAGACTGGAGGGCAGTGGCGCAATCTCGGCTCACTGCAACCTCCGCCTCCTGGGTTCAAGCAATTCTTCTGCCTCAGCCTCCTGAGTAGCTGGGATTACAGGTGCGCTCCACCACACCCAGCTAATTTTTGTGTTTTTAGTAGAGACGGGGTTTCACCATGTTGGCCAGGACGGTCTCGATCTCCTGACCTTGCGATCCGCCCACCTCGGCCTCCCAAAGTGCTGGGATTACAGGCATGAGCCACCACGCCCGGCCTAATTGCAGTATTTTTAAGGAGGATGATGAACACTAACATGATATAACACATAAAGTAATATCTGAAATTTTGAGAGGTGCTTATTGTATTTCAGGGTCTTTTCTTAGGTTTGGAGGTAGATGGTCATTAATCAGGGCAGGGAACTAGGAGATAGTTGGTCATGGCTCTGCAGCTGCTCAGTTGCTTTGGTCTGTAGTTTCTTCATCCATAAGTAGAAGGAAATAAGTTATAGTTTTTAAGATCTTGACCACCTCAGCTCTTCCAAGAGAATAAATGCAGCAAGAACAAAATAAAGCTAAAAAACAAATGAAAACTACTACTTATCTTAAATGTATCTAGTGCTGGGTCTCAGAGAATAGTATCCCCAAATGAAGGCCTCAGAAGCAGAGTCAGGAACAAATTTTCCTTTGATCTTTTCCTGCTTTCCTGTCACTGGCCCTTCATTTTCCCCTGAGGTTAGCCACAGAAACTAGAATTCTTCTTTTCCAAGGTGGGCCATAGACACCAGAATCCCTTGTTTCTGCAATTAGCCATAGAACTTAAAAATATTACTCAATTCCCCTCATGCCCCAGCTTTCTGCATAAGGACTGGCCTTAAAAATTTATCTGACCTACCTTGTTTGATTACAGGTCATAAGACCCCCCCCATTCCAGAGAGGGTTCTTCTCCATACCCAGAAAGCAGCAAAACAAAACTCAAAGAGGCCAAGAAAAATCTAAAGTGATAAGCCTTACTGGGTTTCCCCACTCAGTCTATTAAGATTAGATCCTACCCTTTTTGTCCAGTCATATTTCTACATGGCTGTCCACACTTCATTAAACCTAAACATAAAAATGGGCAATATCCCCTATAGCTTTGGGTCTTCATTCTAAAGGCTCCCATGTCACGTAACATTCTGATCAAATCAATTTATATGCCTTTTATCCTAATAATAAGCCTCTTGCTAGTGAACCCTCAGAGGGCAAAGAGAAAGTTCTCTTGGCCTCTGGAATAGAATGAATTGTGTGGTCAAACTTTTACTCTTTTAGAGCATATTTTAATGGTGTTTTTAAAAAACATGTTTCAAATAGTTATTAGAATATTGAGAACTTTATAGAATTAATAAATAATCATTTGGACTTCTAGGTAGATGGTTTCTTCAGAATAGACACTTTAATGGCCCTTAGGAAAGGATAAACCAAGTAGAGGGCACTGTTAGGAAGATATGTGTCAGGGCTGGCTGAGCCTGGAATCTAACAGAGAATTCATTAGTCATTGACATTGCAAATATTTGTATTCATTTGTTAAAGGAAAATTACATGAGCACTGCACATTTCTTGCCATATAGCAGATACTGCTGAATGAATCCAGGCTTTCACAGTGTGCTTGGAGCGTTAGAGAAAATGATGGTGCTGCTGATAGTTGACCTGGAAAGTATTTCCAGCTCTATCATTGCCATTATATTGTTATGATCATAATTATACTTTACTCAGGATTTTCTCCTTCTCACCTCTAAGTGCCTCAACCATTTGGATTCTATGTGTGCATCATTTCTTGATAGCTTTTTGATTTAGGCACTATTTTAAATCTTATGATCACTTAATGTGCCTAAGTACAAATTTCCTTTCATTACTAGAACTTTCTTTCAGTCCTTTTGACATGAGTAACTTGGTATTTAAGGGGGGGAGTTAGTAAAGAGATAATAGATTAAATATCAATTCAAATAAAGTTTGCTTAAGGTCAACAAACGAATTCTTTGATTAAAATAAACTTCTGGTTATTTGTGATGTGCATATTATTACGTGGACCTCTGTAGAAGAAGTTTTGTGATATAAAAATATTCATTAAAGATCAGTTGAACTCTTCAGAAATACTTCCTTAAAAATATTCTGTAGTTCACATTTCACCAGGCTAGGCAGGACTTCTTGCTTAGTGTGAATTAAGGAGGTTTAGAATGTATGAATGAGTTTTAGATGATTTTGTCATATGAATGACCCATGAGCTGTTCGTTCCTGAGTAGTCAGGATTTGGCAGTGCTTTGCTATGTTTACCTCCATTTATTATTGCCTTTTGTTTGAATTAAATGACACTATGTATATATATGAGAAATATAATATGTTTTTCTCAAATGTTTACATTTTAAAAGGATAATGATGATGTGGAAAATAATAGTGGTGCATGACTAAGCCTGCACAAATGAAATGAATGGGTAATTTGTGAATCTAATATTTTTGGAAGTTATTATGAAGCCATATATTATAACTTTGAAATATGCACACTATGCTAGAATTTTTGGGTAGGATTGATTTTTTAAATTAATTTATTTTCTTACCTATTAAATAAAGGTAATTGTAGGTGATTTTAAAATAATTTTATGCATTCTGAAGTCGTCTGAAGTTAATGCTGTCTCTGCTCAGTTGTCCCACTTGCTGCCTCCCAGTACCTGCTCCGGAATTAGTCCCAATGAGGAATGTAGGGCCTTGATCCACACTTAAGGGATAAGACCAAAATGTTGTCTTTCCCAAGGATGCTTGAATTTAAATTTTGGCTCTTTTAAAGACTGAAAGGAATGATTTAAATTGTGGAGTTTGGGACAGCTCTTTAGATATGGTATATTAGAGGAGGTGAATTTTAAGGGCATTCAATTATACACACTACCTAGTGGCTATTTTTCCAGGACTAGCATTAGGCAATATTTTCAAAATGAATGTCTTCTTGAAATTATGGACATAATCTTCAAAATTTTAATGACCACAACTGAAATTTAAAAAGGGAAAACACGTTTTATTTTTCTATAGTGGATGAACAAACCAAATAGAAGGAAGGTGCAGCACAGCTAACTACAGCTAATTCATATTCAAAACCCTTAGTTTTGTTTCTGTGTTTCTTACTGATGACCTCATGAGAAGAGGAGGGTAATAAATGATAAGAACTTCTTATGTGATGTAATCTAGTATTTGGGATACAAGATCTGATGTTAGTCATGCTCTTCCACTTTTTCCCCTTTGAAAATTACAGTGGTTGCTTCTTGATGAAGAGATAATAGAATAAAAAAATTATAATAGGACTGTCTGTTTGCCTAGATAAAAAGGAAAATATAATTAACATCGATATCAGAATGTTAATTACAAAAAAGGAAGGAGCTTGCTAAATCCTCCTTAAAGGAAGAAACACATGCCACACACAGTGAAGGCTAAATCATTCTGCCTGGATCCCTTACTACTTAAGTTTAAAAATCATGTTGACCCAGGACTGGCTCAATATGTTCAAATGATTATTTACTGTTAAAGGATTTTGGGATTCTTTTCCACTTTAGGATCAGTACGACTTCGTGGTGGCAAGAATGAGTTTGAAGGCACAGTGGAAGTATATGCAAATGGAGTTTGGGGCACTGTCTGTAGCAGCTACTGGGATGATTCTGATGCATCAGTCATTTGTCACCAGCTGCAGCTGGGGTGAGTGCGCCCATCCCTGACCAAATCAGTCTGCTAGAATCTGAGAATAATGCTGGCTGCCCGTTGTTGCTTTGTAAAGCTTCTGTCTTCCTTTCTTACTGTCACTTTCCTCATTCTCACATTTCACAAAAGAGCTATAAAAAGGGGCCCCAAATGGAAGAAATGAATTTTCTCACATGCAAATGTACTTCACATAAAATTACCTGGGCTGAACTAGGAAATGGGCAAATACTAAGTGGGCAAATTTAAAAGCGTCTTTTGGTCTTTGTCTTTAACAAAATATAGAGGCCTTTGAGGCAAGTCTTGCCTTTTCAAATTACTAGAATTTGATTCTAAGAATTATAGTTTCTTAGAATTATAATCAATTAATTATTCTGTTATAATTACAATTAATGAGCACAGCCTTAGGTTGTTGCTGTCATTTGATTTTACCTTTCTACTTTTATCCAACCACAGATTCCATTTGTGTGTGAAGGGAGCAATGTTTACCTGTGCCCTTGTCCTTGATGGAGAAGTGGTGATGTCCCAGGCCTTAGATTTTGGTGCTGAGGTCCTGTGGAAGATGGCAGCTTCTGTCAGCTCTGGCAGTGTCTTGCCGTGCTAAGGAGCTGCCAGCCTGGGAACTGGCTCCACTGTAACCCTAGGCACCATCTTTAAAACAAGTCAGTGTATACTGAATTCATCAGTCCCAGCATCTTTATTCTTTGTGCCATAGAGTTTCACCAGGAGCAGAAGGCTTCTTTCTGGGACAACAGATTTTATTTTTGTTTTTATTTTATTTTTTTGTTTTTGCGTCTCCTTTATATTTTTTAAGTGCACTTAACGTGTTTTTCGTGGCCTTTATCACCAGAGATCTTTAGAAAGCATGGAAAATATTTTGTTGTAAAAATTGCAGTCTAAAAGACTGAAAAAGATGTTTGCAGTTTGCAAGTATTTTGCGTTAATAATCAGAGTAGTAATAGCTAATATGATGGCACAAAATGAAGAAGTAGAACTTCAATTAACCAGATTTTTTTTGTCTTCCCACTGGGAAGGTGAGGAATGAGTATTGAGTAGAGGCAAAGCTTGAAGGCCTAAATTTTGCTCAGACTTTTGATGCTGTTAGAGCAATAAATAGGGTTATTATAGTAAATTAAAGTTAATGAATTATTTTAATAAGTCTATATAAATCGGGATGAAAGAAGGAGTAAGGGCAGAGCCTATGAAGTGTTATGGTGCTGGGAAATGTTAATTACTGATTTTATCATGAATGCTTTGTCTGGCAAACAGACATTGGCAGGTGGGCAGGTCCCAAAGAATGTTGATTTCATGCTTTTTCCTTTGAGGGGCAAGAGATGTGATAAACTTGTAGGCTGATGTCAGTGTCTTCCTTTATGTACGTACCTACATATGCTTTTATTACCCCTGAAAATCAGAAAGGAATAAAATTTTCTATGAGATACAAAGAAACAAGAACACTATAGTGGAGGTGTGAACTACTGTGTGGTTTATTCGTCTTTTGATTGACGAAAGTATGTAAACTACTATTCTGCAAACAAACTTCAGATAAGCTGATCCAACTGCTTATATATTATTATTTCTTGGTAGTCCATTAAAAAAAAAGGAATTGCACAATAAAACCAGGGAGACTCAGCTTCATTGCTGTGAAGACACATTTGTATTTTAGATATACCCCAGATGTTTACAGTTTGGTTGATGGAATGCTGCAGCATGGAGACAATTGGAGAGATTACCATGTAAATCAGATAAGCATTTCATCTTTTTAAAATTTAATACCCGTTTGTACACAGCAGAAGTTACTTACAAAAATGTGTGGATTAGATGAGCTAAAAGCAGAGCCCGTCTGTATGCTATTATTTTCATTTTTAAAATATTCTCCTGGTATTAGCAGAGATGCATGTTGCTATTTTATTAATTGGTTTCAAAGTCTTGCTAGCAAATACTATATACAATGTAAGGTTTTAAACATTATAAATGCATTGCCTTCCTTGATACTATTGTGCTTAGATGTACTAATAATAATTTTGAAAATGTTAGCCTAGAATGTTAGAATCAGAAAGAATCTTCAAGCATCCAGATTTTTCTTTTGACATATTAGAAGTTAAAGCCTTTGAGTCACTTGCAGCTTGGCGTGACTTTTAGCTGAGTCCAGACTGGAGTCCAAACCTCATTGAAGCTCAGGACACACTTCTTGCACAAAGCCTTACTTTTTATATCTATAGTACTTGGTTATTTTCTTGTAAATCAGTCATTGATGGTAAAGGCACATAAAGTAGTTATTCAAGATTGATGAAAAGAATTCCATAGGTAAAATCAACCCACGTTGTGGTCTGATGTTTTAATTTCATTGAAATTAATGTAATCTATTGTGTTTTTCTTTTTTTCTTCTTTTCTTCCACATTCATCTTTGTTGATTTCTTCCATTGTTTTTCAAATGTTTTGATAAAAAGTTTTGCCTACATTTGATAAACCTAATATCGATCATTATACTTCCAGAGGAAAAGGAATAGCAAAACAAACCCCGTTTTCTGGACTGGGCCTTATTCCCATTTACTGGAGCAATGTCCGTTGCCGAGGAGATGAAGAAAATATACTGCTTTGTGAAAAAGACATCTGGCAGGGTGGGGTGTGTCCTCGGAAGATGGCAGCTGCTGTCATGTGTAGCTTTTCCCATGGTAAAAAAAAAAAAAAGAAAAAGTTCTATTGTTTTACTTTCATTATGTTGTTATGTTTTAAACATGATTTCAGATGATGAAAATGTCTTAGTTAAATCATTTCCTTAAAGAGTTTAATTACAGAAATAAGTCTGAATCAAAATATTTTACCATCTAATTAGCCTTCAATATAAGGATAGCTAACAATTTGAATTCCATTTGATTTTCCAATAGTATCTCATTTTTCAACATATTTTCTGTTTTATATAATTTGCTAAAAACATATATGTTGTATGTAATATGATATATACTGTATAATATATTGTATATGAAATATATATTTTAATAGTGGAAAATTATGATGGAATCAAGATGGAAAATAATCATGAAAGTCAAATATAGAATACAGAAAATACAACAAAATATTTTAACTTTGTGTAATGCAATATAATTATGGCATCAGTGTTCTCGGGGCTGTAGAGAGCACCTTCCCTAAAAATGGATTATTGACTTCAATGTGGGCTTCTTCCAAGCTCCATCGAGTAGGTGTGTGGCCATTATCATTATTGGTAGAGTATACACATATGTTTATGTTCATGGAAGTAGAGGAAGGAACAACTGCTTTTAAGATGGTGAAAGAGTTTTCTGGGCACCGTGGTGTATTTTGCTGATTGATCACAACCTGAAGCTACCGTACTCTCACAGTATACCTTTTTGCATTTTCCTTGGAGATAGCAGCATGACCAGATATCCCAGGACTTGGAATGGTAGCAGTCAGTCCAGGGCAGTGGTTTTTGTTTGAGTACAAATAACAGGGGAGGAATAAGGAAGCTCCTACCACAAAACAGAGAGAGACCCAGTCTGGAGTAATTCCTTCGGATTAGCTGGAAGAGCCAATGGAAGGATATAGTCCAGATGTATGCTCCAGATTCCAGCTCTGAGAGCTGTAATCCCTTTTTTGTTTGGGAGAGGCATATGTTAAACCTTGATGTCTCGTAAGTTTTCCCTTTTCTTCTTTTGATTCTCTGCCTTTGGGTAATGCTACTTTTGCTAAATCCAATGCTGCTTCAAGGATGATGTGACTCGGACCCAATAATTTATTGCTTTTTGTAGATTATTGGTTTTACTCTATGTTCAACCTGATTGATAAAATGTTTTTCAAGTAGTAAGGTAAAAATTTTAAAAACAAGTTTTTTTTCAGGGTATCTATCTACATTTTTTTACTCCTTCCACCTTCTATAATCTATTCATCTGTTTATATTCTGGTTGTAAAGATAATTTTATAGTCATCTATAAACATATATAAAATATAGAAAGCTGTGATAAATTAGAGGTGAGAACTTAAAAAGATTCTCTCATGGTAGATTAAATGAGAATGTGGAGTTATGCAGCTGAAGTCAGCAAACATTGAGTTCATCACCTTCAGGGGTAGTGATGGATTTTTAGTATACATCCCTTAAGTTTGGGAATTATATTTAGTGTCTTGTTATTCTGTACTTTTAGCTTTTCCAACATTTACAAAGTAGAAGATTGCATACAAGTTGGATACAGAAAATAGCAGCAATCTAAATGAAAACATGTGGGGAGTTTAATTATCTATAAGCTTAATATGAGTCAATTGCTTTACTGAATTTTCTTTCAGATGATTTTTGCTTTTATTGGAAGGATGGGGCTGTTAACTAAATCTTGTCCTTGTGCTTTTCTGTATTTTTTATGTTTTCACAATTAGCCAAAAAGAAAAAGAAACCACATTTTAAAATAAAACACAACATAGAAGAGTGAAAGGTAGTATGTCATGAACATTCTAGGTTCTAGATGGTTTTAAATTTTCTCTTAAAATTTTTTGTTTTTCTGTTTTCTCCAAGCTTACCAGGTGAGGAAAAGTATATTAAGAAATGTATACATGTTTTTCTATATTTTTTCACATTTTGCAAAATTTTCCTTTTTAAAGGAAAAATAAACATTGTAATTTCTGAGAATTATATTACCATCATTCAGCCATATATATTAAACCTGTCTTTATCCATTAACAAATTGTAAGTGCTAGTTAACTTATACAAGTAAACAGTATATGCAGATATTCACTAATCTAAATCTCTGTTATAAAACTGAAATATGAGTGTTTTCTTTGGCAGCACATGTACACAACTCAAATGTGATATTTGAATTTAAGTGTGAATATCCAAATGCCATTTACTGCTTGTTACACTGTGGAAAATTAGAAGCATATTTCATACAGATAAATGATTAGTAGTTGGCAAAAAGTACAACTAGACTTCATATTTCATGCAGATAAATGATTAGTATTTGGCAAAATGTGCAAGTAGGGACCCAGTCTGTTAATTTTTACCATATTACATCCTTTATTTTTGTAAAATTAGACTACCTGACTCTTTGCCAGACACATTCAGCTTTGTGTTTCTTTCTTTTCACAATGTTCAAGTGGCCTGAACACACTTCCCTCATCTCTAACTTCCAAATACCAGCTATCTTGGCCCTCTTAAAAAAATAGCTTTTCCACAAGCAATTCCCTGACTATGTCCAGCCATGAGTAAGATCCTTTGCTTCTGAACCACTGTAGGGTTTCTTGTCTGTACTTGTTTTTATCTATGCCTTTAGGCAGTAAACTTCTTGAGGGCAGAGTCTGTCTAGTGTCAGTGTCCCTTCAAAGGCCCTGCCACACTGATCATAACACCTTGTACAAGGCATGTGTCTGATATTTGTTTGTTAATCAGAAATTAAGGAATGGATGTTGCCAATTATTTTTTCTTGTTTGGGATATCTTTTCTAGGTTTCAGCATTGCTTGCCACTTGAGGCAGTCAGTAAGTAGTGATTATATGCCTCTATATACTATGTACCTGAAATACACAGGTGAAAAGGAATACAGTGTCTCTGTCCTCATTCTAGCCAAGAGGAGAGAGACAATTGACATGTAAACAGTAAATCAGTGACAATTTTAGATTAAAGTAAATACTCTCAGGAAGACAGAATTAGGCAATGTAATAGGAAGTCCCTTAGTGTGCTGTCTTAGCCAGGGCAGAGAAGAGACAGAGAAGTTCATAGTCTGACAAGGGCTACATCAGGGCATTGTAGGTTATGAGAATGTAATCACAGTTGATGGTCCTTATCAGAGAAAATGGATATGAACTCATTCATGCCCAAATAGTTTCAATATTGTTCTGTTGAGGTACTGGCCATGATGTCCAGCAGCTTGTTATAACGAGTTAGATATTAACTTTGACTTGATTCCTACAAATACATAAATAATTGTATACTGAAAACAACTTATGTTACAGACATAAGTGTCATTTTTAATAATGACATATTGGTAATGCTCAAGTTACTGTAAATAAAAAAAATCAGTGCCACCACTATAATACCATAAAAATCAAACATGTTTCCAGTAATCTGCAGCTTTTGAGTGTGCCTTTTCTGGTTTCTGAGGTTGTTGGGGAGAAGTGAATTTAAACCATTTCCTCCTACGAGTTACTTGTATTCATGTAATTCAATTTGGGACATTTTAATTGGCCAAGATTACCATAATATATTAGATATACATATGTTGTATGTCCATATCACTGGTGTGGTTTAATAAATATTATTTAATTATTGAGAATGGCAAAAAATATAGATTATACCTGATCTTATCAATCGGTGTAAATGCATAGGTTTTGCTTGTTTTTAATTTCACATTGCACAGGCCCAGCATTCCCCATCATTCGCCTTGTTGGGGGCAGCAGTGTGCATGAAGGCCGGGTGGAGCTCTACCATGCTGGCCAGTGGGGAACCGTCTGCGATGACCAATGGGATGATGCCGATGCAGAAGTGATCTGCAGGCAGCTTGGCCTCAGGTTTGTTTTTACTACTCTTGTTTTGGTTAAACTTTTGAATATATTATTTCCATACCCAAAAGCAGGTGCTGTTTGTTTAAATTGTACATTTCCTTCAACAAATAGAAAAAGTTACTTTTTGATCTTTGTAGTAGGGCTATAGGCTTCCTGAAGAGCAGCTACATGTACTCTGTAGGTTTAACTGCTTGTATCTGAATGAGGCTGATTTTATGTTACTAAGAATCTAAGCTTTTACTGCTTCTCATTAATAGTCTATGTTACTCTTAGGTAGTGACCAGCACTGTCAACTATCGTGACTTAATCAGATTCCATACGATGAAACACTGGCAACTCAAGTTTAACTTCTAGTCCTGAAATATTGTCTAAACTTTTGAACTTCACTTCCTTGTTAGGTATGTACTTAGAACAAAGGATGTTTATTGATGTACAAAGGAAATATTTTCCCTGTAGGGTTGGAAAGGAACCCTATGTCATGAAACAGCAGTCTGAAAATCGACATTCCAGGTTGCCTCAGTTGGGATTATTCTGGAATATTATAATTTTAGACCTTCTAATCCCTCTCTTTAGTGATTCTGAACATTGGTGTAACAAGGCTAAAAGTTTCTCTAAAATTGTATTGGAGGATCTTTTAAAAGTTAATCATTTTCTTCAGATTTTAAAAATATTTCATTTAGTACTGAGTGGCCAGTGATGGGATAGGGAGGCCTGTTCTTCCCTGTCCATGTGTTCAGTTAACTGTAATCCTTGACTGCAGCATGAGTGTTGAACCTTGAACCATTTATATCGTTCAATTATTTTTTGCATTTTAAATAATTGGCTTTTTTCAAAACTCTATGTTACGTTGAAGTATTTTAAAGTAAAATGTAGACATTTTAACGCTTTGTGAACACTTCAGCATGCACCTCTTGCAAATGAGAACATTATTCTATGTAGTCAAATTGTCATTGTCACAACTAATCATTGGTAGTCTTTCTTAATATTGTCTAAACCTTCATCTTATTCACATTTTCAGAGTTACCTCTACAGTGTCCTTCTGAAGCAGAATTTAGTCCAGGAGCAATCTGGATGTTATGTTCTTAAGTCTCTTTTACTTTAGAAAGGCCTGGATTTTTTAGATGGTTTTCTGTTTTGTTTCGTTTTTCCCTAATACTGTCTTGTTGAAGACACCAGGCCAGTTGTTTTGGAGAATGTCCCATCTTCTGAATTTGCCTCATTTTTTTCCTCCTGGTGTCATTTAGTTTACTATTCTGGTTCTTGTAATTCATAAAATTAGAGTTTTGGTTTAAAGCATGATTAGAACGAAGCAAACATTTTGTCTGGAAATCATCACTGGTGATATGCTGTCATCTTGCATCTGACCAGGAATCACGAGAAACTCTGGTTTTCACCACAAACGAGGCTGAAATAGAGCACTGGTTTAAGTGACATCAGCCTGATCCTTCACTGTAAAGTTACATTTCCCTCTATAACTGACTATGGGACCTAAATGCTACTTTATAGTTCATATGTGGGACAGGAACAAACACAGCAAATCCTGTGTTAGGTTTCGTTAGGATCACCGGCATTGTTTGCTATGGTATGATCATTTTATTTGGGTTGGTCAGGAATAGGGCTTCTTGGTTTCTTTTGAAAAAACTAACAAGTACATTTTTGAGACAAGATTTTTTTAATTTTTTTGTGACGGAGTCTCGCTCTGTTGCCAGGCTGGAGTGCAGTGGCATGATCTTGGCTCACTGCAATCTCTGCTTCCCAGATTCAAGCGATTCCCCTGCCTCAGCCTCCTGAGTAGTGGGACTACAGGCTTGCCCCACCACACCTGGCTAATTTTTTGTGTTGTAGTAGAGATGGGGTTTCACCATGTTGGGCCAGGATGGTCTCGATCTTCTGACCCTGTGATCTGCCCACTTCAGCCTCCCAAAGTGCTGGAATTACAGGCATGAGCCACTGTGCCTGGCCAAAACAAGATTTTTTAAAAGTGTTTTGACTGGGTATCAATTTCAAGACCAGTTTTCTCAAAGTTTCCAGGTGCTGCTGTTGGAATCAGCATAGCATATGATTATGGGCATATATTCTAGACTCTGAAAAACCTGCATTTAAATCACACTTTTGGAGTTGAGAAAAGCTACAGAATATCTCTTAGTTGCAGTTTTCTCATCTATTACATATTTCTTAATTTATAGGGTTTTGTATCTACAAGCAGTTAGCACACATAGTAAGTACAATATACATTGGCTATCAACGTCACTCTAATTAGGTACTTTTATATTTCAAAGATATTGTTAAACATTCAAAGTAAACAGCATTTGGTAGTGACAGAACATCAAACACTATTCCCCTGTCTGGAATTTCTATTTAGTTAGCTGTATCTATGAACTTCTATACTTTTAAAACACTCTAATGTGTATATATGCGTATTCGCTGGGTTATCGGTTATATGTTCAGTAATGTGCTAATTGATTTTCATGTGAGTTACTAAGAAACCTATGTCTTTGCCAAAAATATTAAGAGCTTTAAGGGTATAGTAATGGCATTTTTAATATTATCAGTTATAATATGGATTATACTAAGTTTAAACTATAAGGCATTTTTGATTATTAATATATTTCTGTGGGAAAAGGCAAGATTTTGTTGCTTAGAAAAATGCACAGAACATTTAAGTGACACACTGAATATTAGTTACATTACAGTTATTGAAGCGATTCCAAAAATTCATGTTGTGGTCAGGTGCAGTGGCTTATGCTTTGGGACGCCAAGGTGGGAGGATAGCTTGAAGACTAGACTGGGTAATATAGCCAGATCCCATGTCTAAAAAAAATTTTTTTTTTTTAATTAGCCAGGTGTGGTGGAGCACAACTATAGTCCCAACCACTAGGAAGGCTGAGGTGGGAGGATTACTTGAGCTCAGGAGGTTGAGGCTCCTGTGAGCCATCATCACATCACTGTATTCCAGCCTGGACAGAGACAGCAAGACTCTATCTCTAAAAAATAAAAACAGAAATTCATGTTGTAATACAGAGTTCTTTCTTGAAAGACAAATATTTTTTTCACATAAATAGAAACAGTTCTTAAACAAAGGCCATATTGATGATGACAGTCAGTTACATAGAGAGAATATACAGATAGAATGAACCACAAGGAAGGCCATGTTAATGTTGAGCACACTCATGGGTGAAGTGAAGTCTTGGTGCCTTTCTCAAACACTAGCTCGTTGCTGTTTTTCGTATAAGGGGATTCTTTGGAAAAGTGATTAAAATATACAAGCAAAAATCCTCCACAAGTGCTTGTAACAAATAACAGTCCAGCTTTGTAGAGGTTTGTTTTTATTATAAGTACTCTGATGCTCCGAGCTGACATTCTTCGTTTACCTTTCTTGCACTTGATTTTATAGTTCTCTCATAAGTTTGCGTTAAAGCTCTACAACTCTTCTTTCTCTGTAATTTGTTTTCCTCATTTAAAGGCTACGTACTTTCAGATGAGATCGTTTTTAATGGCACATGGTTGATGGCAGACGCATTATTGTTGCATGTCTCAATTTAAGATTCGTTCTTAAGCAAATTTCATCTCAGTCTTATTTGCTTTGTTGAATTCCCACAGGAAAACTACATCATGCTTTTCTGAAGTAGTGGTTATAGTTTCTTTATGAGATGCTGTCACTGTTGACCTTCATCTTTTAATGGTGTCTGTATATTTTGGTAGCTGGCAAGCTTCCTCCTAAATACAAAAGGGATTATTATACTTAAGATACTTAAATTTGATTAATCCAGAACGTGGAGAAAGATGAGCAGCAGGAAAGGAGGCAGCCAGATGTTAGAAAATTAGATAACTTGAGAATGCACATGCACTCAGTGAAGTTTAGGTGGAGACATTTTCATTAAAGTTCCTTTTTATGTGCTTAACATTAAAAGCATTTTCCATGTCTTTCAAAACTCTTAAAAGAGTTTTGTACTGTGACATCATATTTTATTTTGTGGATGTGCCATAATTTACATGGGAATTTAAAATTTGTGGATACTTTCTTTCCTCTTAGGGCATTTTCATTTTTACTTTTTTTGTTGTAAAATTATATAGAACCATATTATTGAGTAGTTAGAATATAAATTCTTCTGGTATAAACTGCTCTTTAAAAATTGTTTTTTGCCAGGCGTGGACGCTGATGCCTGTAATCCCAATACTTTGTGGGGTTGAAGTGGGAGGACTACTTGAACCCAGTAGTTCCAGACCAGCCTTGGTAACATAGTGAGACCCCCATCTCTACCGGAAAAAATATTAGCCAGTTGTGGTGGCACACACTGGTGGTCCCAGCTACTTGGGAGGCTGAGGTGGGAGGATCATGAATCCAGGAGGTTGAAGCTACAATGAGTTGTAATTGCACCACTCCACTGCACTCTAGCATGGGTGACAGAGTGAGACCCTGTTTAAAAAATTTTTTCTTTGCTCTTTTAGTTTACTGTTCGTTAAATTTTAAAAAATATTGTATAAACCAAGCTTGTCCAACCCACAGCCTGCAGGCCACATGCAGCCTAGGACAGCTATAAATGTGGCCCAACATACATTCATAAACTTTCTTAAAACTTTATGAGTTTTTTTTTTTTTTTTTTTTTGCTTATCAACTATTGTTAGTGTATTTGATGTATGTCCCAAGATAAGTCTTCTTCTTCTAATGTGGCCCAGGGAAGCCAAACGATTGGGCACACCCCTGGTATAAACTTTACAACAAAGATAGCCTGGTATGTGGAATTATTGAGCAGGAAAGAGAACTTGTTTAACAGTTGAGGAAGTTAGGCCCATTGAGATTACATAGTATTCCCGAAGTCACACTGTGAGTGGCAGGCAGAGTCTTGAGGTTTATGGCTCCCAATTTAGGATTTTTTCTTTTATGTTACATTATTTGTAAAATGGCCAGGTGTTAATAAGAATAAATACAAATATAGGGCTGAAAGAAATCAGGAAGTCAAGAGAGAAAGTTAAATTTAAGAAGAAAATGATACTGAAGGTGTTTTAGATAGACTGTATTTGAGGTGCTATCAGCCATTAGTTGACAGCATTCCAGGAGGCTGCAGGAATGCTCAGTGTTTCAGTCTGCTCTGTAGTCAGACACAGTTTATCATCTAGTAGTGGTATAATGTTGGACAAGTTATTTAACTTTTGAACCTCAGTTTTCTTATTGGTAAATTTGGTATTATAGCATCATTGGGTTGTAGGGAGGATAAAATGAGTTAATATGTCTAAAAGCACTGTTAGACCAGTGCCAGGCATATAGGAAGCGTTTGATACACATGAAGTATCATTGTTGGAGATGGAGGGGATTGCTTTCTAGAGAAAAATCTAGGATATTAAAAACGAGCTTTTTCATCCACATATTACAAACTCTGGATGTGGCACAAACTGATAATTGCAGTTAAAGAGCCAGTCTTTTATAACCTAATAAATAATTACATTGTTCAATAGAATGGCCTAACTCTATTCTAGGTCTACCTCAAAGCAGTAGCTAAGCCTGGGATTGAGTTAGTCAGATGGTGGCATTTATTTGGCCTTTCTCTGTGTATGTGGAAACAAAAGTAAAAATTTTGTATTAATACAATTTGATTAGATAAATAGATTTAAGAATGTTTTGAATAGGGATCGGAAATAGAACCAGTTCAGTACTGGGGAATACTGTTATGTAGGCAAAATATCTTTACACAAAAAATGACTCAGGGTATTAGATTAGAGTACCTCTGCTCCAAAAATCTATTTACAGTTTGTCAGAGGGTAAAAAAGTAGGCAACACTGGAGCTCTTATTACAGATGAACTGCTGGGGCTGATGTGGAAATAATTTCCATAAAGGACAGAGAACATACAGCTTTATAAATTCATATTGCATTTACTTGAACGAGTTCATGAGTTTTATGTTGATTTCCTCAGTATTGTAATTTATGACTCTTTAAAAGCAGAGTTCTCATTTTTTTTTTTAATATGTTGTCTTGAAAGCCAGCACAGTTCTGGGTACCGGGAAATACTAGTGACTGGCTGAAGAAATATGTGAATATGTAAATACTATTTTCTTAATTTTAATAAACTAAAAAGTTAGCTAGAAAACCTGATTTTGTATTACATTATAGTTTCCTGGTTAATGTTTTTTTGTTGTTGTTCTCAAGTTTAGTCTGTTGGGTTTTCTGATTAGTTTATTTTACTTAAACATTTTTATGTCCTTAAAATAATAAAAATACAGAAATGGATAAGAAGAAAATAAGACACCCAAGTAATTTTTTAAAATTTTTCAGTTTTTCATTACCTGAGTATATTGTACCCAGGTAATGATCATAATACCCATAGGTAGTTTTTCAACCCACGTCTCTCATCCTCCAGTAGTCTACCATGTCTGTTGCTGTTACGTTTATGTTCATGTGTGTTTAATATTTAGCTCTCACTTATAAATGAGAACATGTGGTACTTGGTTTTCTGTTCCAGTGTTAATTTGCTTAGGATTATGGCCTCCAGCTTCTTCCCTGTTGTTGCTTATCAATGGTGGATTGGATAAAGAAACATTGGCATATATACACCATAGAATACCATGTAGCCATAAAAAAGAATGAAACCATGTCCTTTGTACCAAGTGGTGTCTTCAGAGAGTATTTAAAAGTAGATAACATCCCCAGAGTCAATGTTTGGGGCTTCTACTGTCCTATCTTGTAATTTCCTTTCAGGAATGGGCCTAGTTTGAAGGCAATTAACCAGGACTTTTGCTTTTTCCTCTAAAGTGTGTCATATAATCATTAATGTATTTGAAACACAATATATTTCAGTACCTCTTACTCACCCTATCAGAGTATTCTCAGCCAATGCATAACTTTAGGGTTTGTTTGTTACTGTTACTAGAGAATTAAAAGCCTTTAGTTTGTTGCGTTTTAGCCCAAAAATTTTATGAAAGTGGTATTAGTATTTTAAATCTCCAAAAATGTGATAGGTAAGCATGCATTATTGTTTACTTTTACCACTAGTGATCTTGAGCATCTTATCCTATGGTCATTGGCCTTGGATGTTTCTTCTTCTGTGAATAGCTAGATCCTCTCTATTGTCTATTATTTTTTAAGTTGGTTGCTTTGTCTTTCATTAAAATGTAATAATGTCCTGGCACTTTGGGAGGCCAAGGTGGGCAGATTGCGTGAGTTCAGGAGTTTGAGACCAGACTCGGCAACATGGAGAAACCCTGTCTTTACAAAAAATACAGAAATTAGCCGGGCATGGTGGCATGTGCCTGTAGTCTCAGCTGCTTGGGAAGCTGAGGTGGGAGGATGGCTTGAGCTTGGGAGGCAGAGGTTACAGTGATCCAAGAGTGTGCCATTGGACAGCCTGGGTGACAGAACCAGACCCTGTCTTAAAAAAAAAAAAAAAAAAAAAAAATATATATATATATATATATATATGCATGTGTGTGTGTGTTTGTGTATGTGTGTGTGTGTGCAGACACACACAGACAGGACCAGACCCTGTCTTAAAAAAAAGAAAAAAAATATATATATATGCATATACATGCACACACACATATAAATAAACTAACTGAAATGTGTGCATGTGTGTGTGTGTGTGTGTATATATATATATATATATATATATATATATATATATATATATATATATATATATATATATATATATATATATGTTCTCTTGAAAGCCAGCACAGTTCTGGGTACTGGGAAATACTAGTGACTGGCTGAAGAAATATGTGAATATGTAAATACTATTTTCTTATATATAAAACAAGTTATTACTATTATTCATTTCTAGGGGGCTTTTTTGCAAATTGCAAATATTTCTTCCAGTCTGTTGGTTTACATTTTGACTCTGATTATGGTATGTTCTGCTGTATAGCAGTTTTTATTTTTTTATTTTTTATTTATTTATTTATTTATTTATTTAAATATATATACTTTTTATTGCATTTTAGGTTTGGGGGTACATGTGAAGAACATGCAAGATTGTTACATAGGTACACACATGGCAGTGTGATTTGCTGCCTTCCTCCCCATCACCTGTATCTGTTATTTCTCCCCATGCTATCCCTCCCCAACTCCCCACCCCCTGCTGTCCCTCCCCCCTTTTCCCCCCGACAGACCCCAGTGTGAGATGCTCCCCTCCCTGTGTCCATGTGTTCTCATTTTTCAACACCCGCCTATGAGTGAGAATATGCGGTGTTTGGTTTTCTGTTCCTGTGTCAGTTTGCTGAGAATGATGGCTTCCAGGTTCATCCATGTCCCTACAAAGGATGCAAACTCATCGTTTTTGATGGCTGCATAATATTCCATGGTGTATATGTGCCACATTTTCGCTGTCCAGTCTATCATCGATGGGCATTTGGG
>PVKV010012295.1:0-18065 GCA_004027835.1 Alouatta palliata | reverse complement strand
TAGCAGTTTTTAATTTGTATGTTGTTGACTTTAACTTTTTTAATTTTTTTTTTCTGACTTCTGGGTTTCCTAGGAATTCTCTCTTACATCCAAGGTTGTAAGAACTATGTTCCTATAATTTAGTATAGTAACTTTTTAGTTTTCTTTCTTTTCTTTTTTCCTTCCCTCCCTCCTTCCTTCTCTCTTCCTCTGTCTTTCTCTTGCTTCTTTCTCCCTCCCTTGTTTCTTTGTTTTGTTTTTTCTTTCCTATATTTAAGCCATCTAAATTTCATCTTTTTGTTATGAGTTTGGGATCAAATTTTATATTCTTCCATATTGGTCCCAGGTTTCCTTATAGCACCTAATCCTGGCTCAATGAATTATGCCCACTGAAATTTTCCTTAACAGATTTGTATGTGTGTGTGTGTGTGGCATTTATCTCAGTGCAAAGATCCAAGAAGACTGTTAATCTGCCTTTCTCTAGAGCTTTCCTATCTGGCTTCTCCATCAGTCATCCTGTCTCCTCCTGTTTTGTCCTTAAGCTCTCAGTGTTCTCTAAATTACCTTCCATATTTGCTTTCATTAGTCTCTTTCCTCTAGAGCAGGAATCTACAGACTTTTCTGTAAAGGGCCAGAGAGTAAATACACTTTGCAACTACTCAGCTGGGCCTCTGTAGCATGAAAGCAGCCATAGACAATAACCTGGGAATGCGTGTGGCATCATTCCAATAAAACTTTGTTTCTGGACAGTAAAATTTAATCTCGCTTGATTTTACACATCACAAATTATATTCTTGTTTTGATTATTTTTCCTGGCATTTATAAAATTTAAAAACCACTCAGCTCATGAGCAACATAAAAACAGATAGCATGCTGGATTTGGTGCATAGGTCATATTTTGCTGACCTTTCCTTTAGAGTGACCAATTAGGGCTTCTTCTCCCCTATCCTATATCTTCCTTGTAAAAAGGAGCCACAGGTCTCAGACACGCAACTCCAAGCAGTTTTTTCCTTTGAACCAATGTTAGTATATACATAAACATATTAAAAACAATACATTTCAGTTACTCACCTTCCACCCTCAAATTCTGGGAATTACAGCTTTTATGTGATTTTTGAATTTTATTTTCTTTGAGTGTTAATCTTTTCTCTTGTTTAATGCACTGTAATTCTTTTTAGATGGAGTCTCGCTGTGTTGCCCAGGTAGGCTGGAGTGCAGTGGTGCAATCTCGGCTCACTCACTGCAACCTCTGCCTCCCAGGTTCAAGTGATTCTCTTGCCTCACCGTCTCAAGTAGCTGGGATTATAGGCGCATGCTACCATGCCCAGCTAAGTTTTGCATTTTTAGTAGAGGCAGGGTTTTACCACATTGGCCAAGCTGGTTTCAAACTCCTGACCTTAGGTGATCCAGCCGCCTCGGCCTCCCAAAGTTCTGGGATTACAGGTGTGGGCCATGGCACCTAGCCTATTGTAAATGTTATATGAACATATTTTCTTTGGTAGAGGATATATTTTCTGCTATAAGTAATCTTTAAAACAGTTGAATTTTTTTCATAGCCTTGTAAAATACTATTGCAAGGTCATTTTGGTTTAAAACATATTTTTCTAGGAACATCAGTGCTTTCATTGCACAAAAAGTTTTATTTTGAAACAACAACCATTTTAAATAAAATATTTTATGTGCATTAAAATATTTGAAAATGTTTGCCCCTGATTAGATATATCTCTACCGCAAGAAAATCTGAAGTTTAGTGATGCTAGTCAGAGCTTACTTAATAGTCTTCTGGACCATCATCTTGTAATCTGCAATAGAAAATAGCAGACATGCATTTGTTCAGTCTCTTATAGGCCACAAATTACTTCCATAAATATTCCTTTGAAATTTACTTTAAAATAAATAAATTAATTAATTAAACAACATTAAAACCAGAAAATGTTAAAACATTGATTGATTCTTTCTTCCTCACCATTCCTCCAACTTTACTTTTTGGGGATGAAGGAAAGTAAAAACTATGGTGTTCGTTTAAACTAAATACCAAATGGTCTTTAAGTAAATTGCTTAGCAGTGAGAGATATATTATTTATCAACACAACTGGGGTGTATTGGGATTCCTTAACAGTGCCAGAAGAGGGAAGGGAACCAGCATTTATTGAGCTCCTACTTTGTATCAATTTAATTCCTACAATCCTTCAAGTTAGCCCTTATCATCTCTGTGTTCAGTTGTTGCATCCTAGGCCTGGAAGGTTTTAGTAACTTCCCTAAGGAAGCCCAGATGGTTGAAGACAGAGCCCAAATTGGAACCTCAAAGTCTGTCCACATGTACTTCTCCACTTCAAAGATTGAGCTTGGAAAATACAAGTTTTTTGACATGGTCATTAATGTGCAAATATTCATACATGATTAGTGTACTCTTCCATAGGCATATAGACATACTTTGCAACGACTGTAAGTGTTATTTAGAACAATCCTATTAATTGAGCATTTATTGCTTCTTTCCAGAGTAGACGTGACTTTCTGTTCTGCTATTACATTTCCCTTAGCAAAACAAACAAATTCACTCGCAAAATTGTCATTTTGACAGTATCATTTGCGTTAGGATTCCTTTGTGTTAGGACTCCAATATCTTTTGTATTAGAATTCCAAATGTTTTCCTCACATTTGTCCTATTAGTTCTAGATATTAGTCTTTAATTTTTGTTGGGGCAGATTGCTCAGAGTCCACTGTGTTACAAATATCATATAGTGATTCAAGTGTCAGGATTCTAAATTTTAAAATGTTAACTCCATGAAAATACCTTCCTTAAGGAATCTTCTTTTCCTCAGCTTCCTCTGTACCTCCTGTAATATTCTTTTATCCTTCCTCTTGGCACAACCTTTGAATTTTAAACTGAAAGTGAGTCAGGCGATGATGGAACATTCGCTAAGTATCTGCTCTAATGATATTGTTGTTGTTATTATTATTATTATTATTATTATTTTGAGACAAGATCTTACTCTGTCACCCAGGCTGGAGTGTAGTGGCATGATCATGGCTCATTGCAGCCTTGACTTCCTGGGCTCCAGCAATCCTCCCATCTCGGCCCAAGTAGCTGGAACCACAGGTGTGTGCTACCACACCTGGCTAATTTTTGTATGTTTTTGTACAGATGGGGTTTTGCCCTGTTGCCCAGGCTGGTCTCAAACTCCTGAGCTCAAGCAGTCCACCCTCCTTGGCCTCCCAAAGTGCTGGGATTACAGGCATGAGCCACTGCGTCTGGCCCTCTAATGATATTAAAATAGGTTTTAACTTTTAGATGTTTTGTTTTCTTAGACATGTTCTTTTAAAAGAAACTTCCATGGTATCTAGTAAAATTAGTCAGGCTCCTTTTTGGCCACAAAATTGGTATCTAAGACTTTACCATTACTGGGGTATTACAATCATTTAGCAAACTTTTTTTCTTCAATATATTTTTGTTGTAAATTCTCAAGTTATAATGCTAAAGAAAAGAGCAGCTAAAATAATGGGGGAATAGATGCAGTGTCATTGAAAAACAAACTAAAAATATAAGGGCTATAGTCTGAAAATTAAAAGCCTAAAAAGGACTGAAAGTGCAATATCTGAAATTATTAATCATTTTGACAGGTTTGTGATCTTCACTTAAATGTGGGGTTCTAAGAATATGCCATCACTTGGAATTGTGGGAGCAGTAAATTTACTACAAATAAACTTGAATAAAGAGATGTTTTTGTTACAAATAGAGTTGGCTGCCAGACTTGGTGGCTCATAGTTGTAATCCTATCACTTTGGGAGGTTGAGGTGGGAGGATTGCTTGAGTACAGGAGTTCAAGACCAGGCTAGGCAACATAGTGAAACCCCATCTCTACAAAAAATTAAAAATTTACTGGGCATGGTGGTATGCACTTGTAGTCCCAGATACTCAGGAGGTTGAGGTGGGAGGATCACTTGAGTCCAGGAGGTCAAGGCTGCCTTAAGCCATGATCACACCACTGCACTCCAGCTGGGGCAACAGAGTGAGACCCTTTTGCAAAACAACAACGAAAAAGAAATAGGTTTGGCTGTGAGTAACAAAGAACTAAAAATAACACCAGTTTAAACAAGTTTAGAGCCGAGTTTATTTTACTCTGAGGAAAAGAGACTAGAGGTAGCCAGCTCAAGAGTAGTTTGGCGGTTCTGCAATCACTAGGGCCCTGGCTCTCTCTTGCTTGCATTTCTGTCATCCTTAGTATGGGACCCTATGACCTAAGGTAACTTACTAGGCTCTAGCCATCCTTACAGTCAGGAAGAGGAAGTGGAACAAAGATACTTCCTACAAGTAATACATGGCACTTCCACCTAAATATCACGGTCAAAACTTATGGCTGGGTGTGGTGGTTCACACCTGGAATCTCAGCACTTTTGGAGGCTAAAGTAGGAAGATCGCTTGAGCCCAGGATTTCAAGACCAGCCTGGGCAACATACTGAAACCCCACCTCTTCAAAATAAAAAAATAAAAAGAAAATTAGCCAAGTGTGTTGGCATCTACCTGTAGTCCTAGCAACTCAAAAGTCTGTGGTGAGAGGACTGCTTAAGTCTAGGAGTTAAAGGTTGCAGTGAGCTATGATTATGCCGCTGCACTCCAGCCTGGGTGACAGAATGAGACTATGTCTCAAACAAAA
Organism: Alouatta palliata; assembly: GCA_004027835.1. NCBI lineage: Eukaryota > Metazoa > Chordata > Mammalia > Primates > Atelidae > Alouatta > Alouatta palliata. Next base: position 13,431 of record PVKV010012295.1, on the reverse strand, counting down.
CAAAAACAAAAACCAAACTTAGGTGCCTAAATTGGGAGCAAAGTTTTATTTGGGGTTGATGAAAAAGTTCTGGAGATGGATGGTGGTGATATTATACAATAATGTGAATGTGCTTAGTCACTATAAACTAAAAACGTTTAAAATGGTAAATTTTATGTTATGTATAATTTTCTACAAACAAACAGACTTAGTCGTCAAGAATGAGGGGAAGCAAAAATGTGGTCTTTATTTTGGATAGCCATTGTCCTAAAAATCTGAAGTTCCATTACTAATGAAGAAAAGGAGGTTAAATATTGGGGAGTACCTAGCAGTCTTTGAAACATGTGAAATTGCTGAAAATATAAAGGGCAACAAACAAATACACAAAAAAGAAATACAGAAAGTCATGCATGACCTATGAAGTGAATTAATAAGTGGGAATTAATAATTATGCTTTTACTCAGAGGAAAAAAAAAATAAAGGACCAACCTTTGGTGTCTAATCCAGAATCCTTATATTCTTATATTTGCTCAGTGGCGTTGCCAAAGCATGGCATCAGGCATATTTTGGGGAAGGATCTGGCCCAGTTATGTTGGACGAAGTACGCTGTACTGGGAATGAGCTTTCAATTGAGCAGTGTCCGAAGAGTTCCTGGGGAGAGCATAACTGTGGCCATAAAGAAGATGCTGGAGTGTCCTGTATCCCTCTAACAGGTAAGGACCTCACTCCATTAATATACCAGTTCTTGCCTGTAATACCATGTGGGCTTGCCTTAGCTTGCCTTCTCCTTAATTTCAACAGCATTACCAAATGAGCTTACAAATAAATACACCAAATAAAACAAACAAAAAATGCAAACTGTACATTAAGATACAGTTTATTCATAGTTACTTTTTATTCATAGTTACTCTTTAATTTTTCAATTTAAGGCTATATAGTCTTGTAAAGCTGGATCAGAAAATAGGACTTTGTTGCAATATATAGTACCCAATAGTCAAAATCAGTGTGCAATGATACATTTCAGATATTAGATGTAATAATTACATCTTTAGTTCATTTATCTATTAATGTTTCTTGACTCAGATTGTGTTTAAAGCTGGTATTGATGCAATTGTTGGTTAAAGCATACTGTGAAAGAAACCAAGTTAACTTCGCTTTGCACAATTTTCAGACTATTCCCAAGACAGCATGCTTGTCAAAATGAGTCGCTTGTTTTAAGAAGGGCATATATTGCCGGGCGCGGTGGCTCACGCCTGTAATCCCAGCCCTTTGGGAGGCAGAGGCGGGTGGATCACGAGGTCAAGAGATCGAGACCATCCTGGCCAACATGATGAAACCCCGTCTCTACTAAAAAATACAAAAAATAGCCGGGCATGGTGGCACGTGCCTGTGGTCCCAGCTATTCGGGAGGCTGAGGCGGAAGAATCACTTGAACCCAGGAGGCGGAGGTTGCGGTGAGCCGAGATTGCGCCACCGCACTCCAGCCTGGCGATAGAGCAAGACTCTGTCTCAAAAAAAAAAAAAAAAAAAAAAAAAAAGGGCACATATGAGTGCAAACTGGTATGTGTGTATGTACGTATATGTTTAGGGAAAAGGAAATGGACAAGGCAAGAGAAATTGAGTCATCAGAAACCATTTGGTAAAAAGAACTTTAAAAAAATGTTTTGTTTACATATTTCTTTAATGAAAATCAGTAACTTCTTAGAGTCTATGAAATACCAAATTTATATCTTTCTGTTGACATACTTCTATACATGCAGTTGTTTTTATTAGCAGATTAACACATTTAATACACAATAGAAATACATTTATGCCAGATTTTAAGCCAGAGCACTTCATTTTCTTGAACTGCGATTTTCCCCTCCTTCAAGGAGGATAGTCTTGTAACATTGCTGTTATGCTCAGATGAGATAATACATGTCATGACGCTTTGCAGGCAGTAAAGTAGTATGTTAATAAATAGTTTGTTGCTCAGAGACCTTTACTTTAAAAGATCCCTGAGATTCATGAAAAGTATGACACTTACCCAAGATTATTTATATGTTTCATTGAGAATTTTTGGATTATTTTGGATGGAAATGGCTTTTAAATCTACTTTTTTTTTGGAATTAAATTTATCATACTATTTATCTGGTTAGAAGCTCTTTATAGAATTATAGGCAAATTATTATTTGAGTTAATAAGATTCAAATTTAGATATGCATAATAATACGTATGTATTATTAATAAAAGAACAAAGGCGAGACATATCTTCCAGTTTTTATAATTCATGAATGCCTAACAAATAATAGACGCATTGACATGACAGACTGTCCTTTATCTGGAATAGTTTTTTTCTGTCTTCTTATTTCAATATTTTTTTTTCATTTACAGTTAAAAGTCTGAGCTATTTCCAAGTTATTATATTTTCTTACTTTTTAAATTTAAATGCCATGTATTGCTCTGACTTGAGACTAAAGTTACAGGAAATATCTGAAATATCATTTAATCTAGAGAAATCTAAATAGATACTTTGAAATTATATCAGGATATATTTTTCTACTTAGAGAATAGGAATACAAATAAAAAGGAAAGAATATATATATGTGTGTTTATTTTTCTGGGACAAGTCTCGCTCTGATGCCTAGGCTGGAGTGTAATGGTGCGATCTCTGTTCACTGTAAGCTCTGCCTCCTGGGCTCAAGTGATTCTTCCGCCTCAGCCTCCCAAGTAGCTGGGATTATAGGCGCGTGCTACCACGCCCAGGTAATTTTTGTATTTTTAGTAGAGATGGGGTTTCACCATGTTGGCCAAGTCTCGAACTTCTGACTTCCAGTGATCTAGCCATCTTGGCCTCCCAAAGTGCTGGGATTACAGGCATGAGCCACTGTGCCTGGCTGGAAAGAATGTTTTATTAGGATGGAAATGTGTTATGTCAAACTTCAGTAACAGTGCAATAACCTTGGGTTATTTTGCACAGATGTAATATAATTTAACAAAAGGCCTAGAGGAGGCCTAAATATGGTGGTATTTCTTGTGAAATGAAAATGTTGTTTTGCCTTTTTCTGAAAGTTGACTTGCTTAGTCTCTGTGTCTCCTCCTTGTCACAGATGGGATCATCAGACTTGCAGGTGGGAAAGGCAGCCATGAGGGTCGCTTGGAGGTGTATTACAGCGGCCAGTGGGGGACTGTCTGTGATGATGGCTGGACTGAGCTGAATACATACGTGGTTTGTCGACAGTTGGGATTTAAGTAAGGTCCATTAATATAAAGGCAGTTAAATGCCAGATTATATCGTTAAAAGTCTTATGTTAATCCCTACTTGTAATTTTTATAGTAATAAAAATACATGTTCTCTCCTACCTGTATATGTAAGTACAATGAAAAATAATGACATTTTCTAAGATGATGAATAACCACCCCTTGCTGTTTATTTCATTTACCTTTCCTGCCATGACCCCTCTTCTTGAATAATTGGTTGAAGCCATGGGTGACTTCTAAGTACCCTTGTGTCTATTCAAGTAAGACTTTGACTGCTCATTTTTATTCTGACACGTCATTACTATTGGATGTTTTTAGTTTTGACATCATTGTCTAAAATTGCAGAGAAGTCCAGTGTCAAGTACTTTGGTATTACGTTATTCTCTTTCTCAGAATGTGATGATAATAACATCACTTTTCTTTGAGAAAAACAGCCCTCTTGTTCTGAGATGACCTTTAGAACTCGCCTTTGACCTCACTCTCTTAAAAGCTGAGTATCACACTTTGGGACATATATTTTATGCCACACACATAATGCATTCCAGAGTAAAGGCTTAAGTTGGTTGAAGTGACTATAAATGATGCCTTTGAGTTAAATATTTGAATGAAAGCTATGAATGCCCATTCTCTCTTGTTTTCCATATTTCTATATCAGGCTTGAAGTGATTGTCTCATGCTTAAAAAAACTGACAGAATTATTTCATTTCAGTTTGATTAGAGCTGATTGCAGATATTCACTACACTTTAAAAACGTACCTTCATTCAAGCTAGGCAAAGCCATGTTAAACATATATTTTTAAATTTATAAAATAATGTAAAACCATTGGAAAATGATGAAAATTTAAAAACTCCATAATTTTTCATCCTTGTGCTATTATAATAATTTGTATACATAACTTCATATCAGCTCTAGTAATGGACATGTAATTTTTTTATCCACATTTTTAACCTTATATTGCTACATAGTCACAATTTTTAATGATAATAATATTAATCAAATTTTCCTACTGTAATTTTATTAGTTTAGCTTACTTTTTCCTATGATAAGTGATGCTGTCATGAAGCTACAATATTCATATAATTTCCACCTATTTTGACTTTTCTTGGGCAGAGAAGTTGTTGTAATTATTGGGTAAAAGGGTATGATATAACAGCCAAATAAATACAATATACTGACAATTAACAAGAATTACTTAATAAATGTCACTTTATATTTAAGTGAATCTCTGTTAGACTGCCAAGTATAGTGTTTTCACAGATTTAGAGAGATTCATAAAATCATATTATTTCTATTTTCATATTGGAAGAGATTCGTAAATCCTGTTATTTTTATTTTTCACATTTTTTCCTTATTAATGAAAACAATTGACACTGATTTTTAAAAATATTTTGTTTACAAATCTATGCACAGAGTAATCACATTTATTGGTTTTAAAAATGTTCTCAATAATGTGTGTAAAAAACTCTAAATGACTGTGTTAGAAGGCAGTAAAAGCATGTGTTACATTTGAGTTTACAAAGGAATTTTTGAAAAAGAATGTTCTTTTGTAATGAAAAAAGGTAAACTTTGGGTTTCTTTGTACAGTTGCAATTCCAGAGTAACATGACTTTCTGTTATTTGTTATGTAGTTGCTATGGACAGATGATAATCTGATGCATTTTTTGAAAAAATGGTTTATAAGTTAAAAGTGAGCAATATGCAATTTAGGCTTATTACTTTTCTAGCTGAGGCTTGATTAGTCAGCAAAATAAAAGAGAAAAAACCATAGAATGATTATTTCATTGTTTTAATTTATTAAAATGTTCATCTTGTCAAATTTAATAAATACTTACATAGAAAAAAATGAAGAAAATTCATACCCGATAGAAAGATCTCTACATATTCTTAGTACAGAAATAATAAAAACATCAAGTAAGGGAATTATTACGAATAAGAGTTCGATTTTATAGACTGTTAGAACTGAAAGACGTCTTAAAGATTTTTAAGTTTAGTGATTTCTGGAGGTTTGGATTTTATGGAACAAAAGGAAATAAAACTGGGAGAATGAAAGAAGGTACAGATTGACTTAATTTCTAATTAAAAATTTTTTTTCAGATCTTTCCTATTCTATTATATAAATAAATGTATATTTATTATACATTTAGATTTTTTTTCTGTAGTGCAGTGTTACAAATAAACTCAATTGGAATGCAAATATAATTGATAAAAATTTTGAAAGTTGAATTTTCATACCTTATGAAAAGCTAAGAACACTGTAATTCTGATTTTGATGGGCTGAAATCTAAATGTAATCATGGATTAGGTATAGTGCTTAAGCAATCACTAAACTAATCCACCCTTTTCATTTTGAAAGAGAGAAAACCAAAGAGGCCTAGAGAAGCTGCTGAAATCAAATGAGTTCAGAGGGTGCATCAGAAGCAAAATGAGACTGGTGTTCTCACTTTTTGCACAATTTCTATGGTCAGAGATTTGAGATTGATCTCTGCATTCTCTCTGATTGGTGAGATAAATTGTAGACAAAACGCAAGAATGAATGGGGAAAAATGATTAATTTTTCCATTTTGTTATTGATTGAAATAATCAAACATTTTTAAGGTGATTAAAACGTGATGGAGCGAGCATAGCTCTTAAAACTGAGCTCCCAAGGTAGGAGAAATAACATACTTATCCTCTGAAGTCATGACACTGAATTAGGTTGCTTGTGTTAAATGTTTTGTGGTTCCCTGAAACAAGAGACAGCAGTTCTACACAATGTTTATTTAATTGTTGCAGATATGGTAAACAAGCATCTGCCAACCATTTTGAAGAAAGTGCAGGGCCCATATGGTTGGATGATGTCAGCTGCTCAGGAAAGGAAACCAGATTTCTTCAGTGTTCCAGGCGACAGTGGGGAAGGCATGACTGCAGCCACCGGGAAGATGTTGGCATTGCCTGCTACCCTGGCAGCGAGGGACACAGGCTTTCTCTGGGTGAGGACTGGCTGTAGCTCTCAAGTTTTCATAATTCAGTAGCCGTTGCACCCCTAACCACTGGCCTAGAATGTGAAATGTTTCTCATCTTTGGCTTTTTTTTTTTTTTTTTTTTTGGTCCAAAAATAACTGTCTAATTTTCAGTAATTTTTATGTAGAGAAAAATAATCTTTGGAGTCTCTGCACCAACATTATGAAATTTCTACCCCTAAATTGTTTTTCTTCACTTAGAAAATTAAGTTTCTCACTAAAATGTTTATAATCATCTGTATCTGAACAATGGAATAAAGAAACTGCAGTATCTATTCCCTTACTCCTTGGTCACTTATTCTGATTTTCATTTACCTTGAATTCTAGTGAGCTATTTGGGACAGGATTAAAAAAGAAGACTATTCTCCTTTCCCTGTCTCATGGTTCATTTCTTCTCTAGTCCTGAAGCCTTGTCATTTGTTGGTCACCAGCCATCCATTGCTCTTTTAAGTTTCTCAGTGGTCTTCTAAGTAGATTCCTTAATAGCTCACACATCTTTCTAACACAATATTATTTTAGAAACCCACCAGGACCTCTGTTACTCTTCATTTACATTTTTTTAGACTTGTTGTTGGATAAAAGATAAGTAGCTCCTTTAATAGTCTTGAAATTATTATGGTTAAAGATCCTCTTGAGAGTAGAGAGCAGTTAAACATTCCTGACAAATTTCTTAATATCTGGTGAGGAGGGCAGAATATATATGAATGAAAAATACAGAGGGAAATATTCAAAATACTTTGTAGCATGCTATCACAGCTTTTTATATATCTGTCTCTCTCTGTGTGTGTGTGTACATGAATAGATGTTAAAATAGCCATAAGCAATCTTTACTTTTAACCTCGGATTGAATCACCTCTTTTGTATTCTTCTGTTTTGAGACTGTGAAGCTGAAATTTTCATGTTATAAAATAACAAAACTTTTTGAATCTCAGAATATTAAACATATTGCATACTTTAGATTTGTCAAAGTCTGTGGCTGATTCTTCCATTATACTTTACACCGTGAGATCTTGGTGACACTGCATTAATCTAGTATTATACCAAATCGAAGTATATGTTTTTACTCAACGCTTGCAGGACAAATTTCCATTTTTCTTTTTATTTTGTTCTCCTTTTCCCTTGCTCCTTATTCTTATGAAAGGGGTTTGTGATTCTCCCAAGATTATGTGATGGATGAATTGCATGTGGTTGGGGGAGACAGAACTTGTTTGCTGGAAATGGATCATCTCAGCCCCAGATAGCAGGTATTGGAATCATGGGGTGATCTGTGCAGATATGCTCTGCCAGTTCCCAGTGACAAAATACTCTGTGATCTGAGTTCTCTGTAGGCCTGTGTTGTTAGATACATCATATAGTTGGAATAACTGATCTTTTCAGTTCCCTTGAAAATCTTTTTAATTCTAGGACTCTAGATGTGTTTTTTAAAAAATTTAAAAACCTGAGGATAATTATTAATAAAACATGTGGTCATTATTATGAATCTCTTTGGTTCTAATCTCAGTAATGTGTCTATTCACTAAAGTCATTTGTCTGAAGAACATTATGTCTGAGCCAAATGTCCTTTTGGGATAGAATCATATTACCGTTTGTTCATTCATAGATCATTTAGCTTCCCACCTATTAAAAACTACTATATATTTATTTATTTGTTTTTGAGAAAGAGTCTCTCTCTCTATTGCCCAGGCTGGAGTGCAATGGCGCAATCTTGGCTCACTGCAACTTCCGCCTCCTGGGTTCGAGTGATTCTCCCTGCCTCAACCTCCTGAGTAGCTGGGACTACAGGTGCCCGCCACCATGCCCGGCTAACTTTTGTTATTTTTAGTAGAAACAGGGTTTTGCCATGTTGGCCAGGTTGGTCTCAAACTGCTGACCTCAGGTGATCTGCCCGCCTTGGCCTCCCAAAAGGCTGGGATTACAGGCATGAGCCGCCATGTCTGGGCTAAAATTAGGCTTTTAATGTGTATGTATGCATGCTAGAATTTATATTTTTTCTAAAAGACAGTCTTATTTTCTAAAAATAATATGTTGCAGGAAAAATTAAAGAGAACTACTGAAAGTCAGCTTGAGATACATAATTAAAGATAACTGTATGCCTATAGGATTGTTTAGTTTTCTCAAAACTTAATATTTATTTAAGATTTTAGAAATAAAACATGTTATGTATTATTGTTTCTGTAACAACACGAACTTAATAGTAACAGTGTATGGATAGAATGACTTTTGTCATCCAATTTCCCTTCAAGAATTAAGAATTAAATGCTTTTATAGAATGAATGGCTAAAATTAAGTTCAGAAATACTATATGCATTATTTTTACAAAGCATGTAAGTTAGACTTTAAAACACCTTATCATTTTTATTTTTAGAGTATATGAAAAACTGCCTGTAAAACTACTGGAATGGAACATGTAGATCTAATTTCATACGCAAATGTTTTCTTAATTTTGAACCAAATATCCAAAAATATAAAAAGTGACAACTTTAAGAAAAGAACTTCATTGGTTTGATTTTGGTATCTGAGGATCACTTTTCACTTTCTCTTCTTGCAGAGAACCCCCAAATTTCAGATATATTAATAGAAATACGAAGTTTCAATATTGTGTTTTATGACATAGCTAAAACTCCCGAGTTTTTTATTCAGCTAATAGTAAGCAGTGCATACATAGAGTTGGCACTCCATAAACATTAGTTGAGTTTGATTTTGCTCTGTGATTCTGATGTACTTCCTGTCCCATGAAGTGAATATGATTAGGGATAGAGAATGGGGAGCCAGCAGTTCTTGGGGCAACACAGAAGGATGGAGAAGTAAAAAATGGATCAGAGGAATAAAAATAGAATGTGTCCATCTTGCTAACAGTATTTTCTTTTAGTTAACAAATGTTGATTTAGAAACTTCACATGTTGATTTAAACATATATTAAATAATACATTGTCCATTACCTGCAAACTTCTACCTCCTTAGTTCTCCTGATAATTTTACCATGCTTTACTGTATTCCCTAAATCCCTATGAATAAATCTTGGTCCTGAAGCTGGAGACCCTTCTAGAAATTAGATAATGAAACATGTGAGTGTTGCCTTGCTTGGGTTGCTGTAATAAAGTTCCACAGAGGTGGCTTAAACACAGATATTTATTGTTTCACAGTTCCAGGGGCTAGGAGTCCAAAATCAAATGTCAGCAGGGTTCAGTCCTTCAGAAAGAACTGTAAGGGAACAGCTGTGAGAGAGATATGCTCCAGGCCTCTCTCCTTAGCTTGTATATGGCAGTCCTCTCCCTGTGCCTCTTCACATCACCTTCCTTCTTCATGTCCAAATTTCTCCATTTTATAGGAACACCAGTATATTTGATTAGGACCCACGCTAATGACCTCACAATTCAATTCATGCAAGTCACAGTGAGGAGTTTCAATTCAACATCGTATTTATTGGTGTGGTTATATGTGACACTTTACGAAGCGCTTGGTGTGTATTAATTTAGATAAACCTCAATTTGCTAGAGTTCAGTTTCTCAACTTTTAAGTCAGTAATTTTGGTGACTTAATTCCTTCCCTTGAATCAATAGTAAATAGAAAACTTTAGATGGAAATTGTCCCTATTTACTCCTCTTTTTTTCTTTTTTGCCTCCTCCAGCATTAGACTTGTATCAAGTTACCCAACTATGAATGCCAAGGTTGTGTCTGTTTATATCTTTCTAACAATCTTGGCTTTGGAGTATAAACTTCTAGCTGTGTTCATGGATAAGTGAATAGACATGAAGCAAAACCAACCTCAAGTTAATGTTCTTTTACTATTTAGAAGTAAGGTGTAATAAGATAATTCACAGTTTTATAATGCTATTCATTCATTCAACAAACAGCAATTGCATATCCTCTGTATGCCATGCACTGTTCCACATTCTGGGGATACAAAGTTGAGGAAGGTGAGCACTTTGAATTCAAGGCTGCAAGAGACATTGCGAAAGTGGATAAAACTGTTATTGATGTATCTCCTCTCCCTCAAAAAAGTATTCCCCATCTGATTTTATAGCTGATTTAAAAGAATGTGTTTTGTAGAGTCGCTCATGCTTTAGCCTCAGTTTGCTTGTTTGGGCTTTTCTAATACTTTTGAATTATGACTTAGGTTTTCCTGTCAGACTGATGGATGGAGAAAATAAGAAAGAAGGACGAGTAGAGGTTTTTATCAATGGCCAGTGGGGAACAATCTGTGATGATGGATGGACTGATAAGGATGCAGCTGTGATCTGTCGTCAGCTTGGTTATAAGTAAGAAAAATCTAATTATTTGAGATGGTTACTGATGAGCATATCTGATTTTTTAAATGCTTATTCTAACGAGTTACTTCTTAAAATGAGCTTCTCTCATTCATTTGAAAATACTGGCCACATATTGATTTGATCCAGAATTATATAAGAAGTAATAAGTAGAGCCTACTCACATTTTTCTATCTTCTCACAAGAAATATTATGTCACACAAGAAATATAGCTTTTTATCTAATAACTAAATAGTCTAATAATTCTGGCTAGTCATAATACTGCTACATCACTTCTATCAGTTAACCTTTTCTCTGTGATCGATGTTTCAACACTGTAGCCTTTTAAGAGACTCTTCAGTTATTGAAATTACTGTTGGTTCTCATTTTTCACGATATTCAAAAAGTCGCTGTGGACTCTGAATTAGCAAATGCTGAGCCATTGCTCCTAGAGTCGAGGTCACTGCTCTCCCTTCTTGTTTCAGCTTTCATACTTGTAAACAGTTGTTCTTTTTTACAGTCTATATGGTGCCATTTTTTTTTTTTTTTGCATTTCTTTGCTTTCTTTGTTGATGACTTCACTGTTTAAAATGGCCCCCATTTGTAGTACTGAAGTGCTGTGTAGTGTTTCTAAGTGCAAAAAGGCTGTGATGTGATTTAAAGGGAAAATGCATGCATTAGATAAGCTTCACTCAGGCACAAGTTACAATAAGAACATGGTACTAAACAATATGAAAAGGACACTTGTTTACAGTATGACAGCAGAAAAAGGAAGGCAGATCATCTCCTGTTTTGCTGGCTCTGCATATGCCATGAATGACTGTGAAAGCACCCTAAGTAATGATTTTGAAGTAACGAAAATATGGAAAATGTTATAATTCAGAGGGCTATAAATTTAAGGTAATAGACATAAATTACCTAGCTCAGAGTAGATTGCTAATAGTAATTTGGATTTAAAAATATATCCTTAATTATGTATCTATGTACATCTTAAATATTGAACAGTTCATATGGTTATTTTTTATAAAGATACATGTTTATTTTAAAAAACATTTCTGTTTTAATAAAGGTTCAGATTTGGGGAGTAAACTTCAAAATCAGAGTTGTTTCTGGTTATTCAATACTACTTCAATTTACAGCTGTTTTGGACCCATTCGCAATTCCAGTTATCCTACAGCCAATGAATCCTTTATATATGATAGAAATTTTCAGTTTTCAAAATATAGGGCAGTAGAGGAAAGTAGGGAGAGTCTACATTAGATGCGAAAGTGAATTTAGTCTGTGATTAATTTTAAATTTCTTTTGCTCACTGTGTTTCTATCACTTCTTTTTCCATTTGAAAAAAAAAAATTTCTTGTTCTTGCATTGCATTCTCAGTACATTTCCTCACTCCAAATCAGCCATTAAAAGATACTGCTCTTTGAGACTGGTTTCTTGGCCATGTTTTAATTTTATTGTTTTGGTGGAGGTGATCCAAGAAACCTAGTATTACTTATGGAGGTATGAAGGGAAGAATTGGCACCAAAGTTGATCCTCAAATTGTGTGTCTCAGCCAAGTTTAAGGAGAGAAAAATTTCCTAAGCATGTTCATCAAGCATTATCAACACATATATAGTTGTGTATTATTACTTGAATTTCTTTCTAAAATTTTCATTGCTTTTTTTTTTTTTTTTTTTTTTTTTTTTTGAGACGGAGTTTAGCTCTTGTTACCCAGGCTGGAGTGCAATGGCATGACCTCGGCTCACCGCAACCTCCGCCTCCTGGGTTCAAGCAATTCTCCTGCCTCGGCCTCCCGAGCAGCTGGGACTACAGGCATGTGCCACCATGCCCAGCTAATTTTTGTATTTTTAGTAGAGACGGGGTTTCACCATGTTGACCAGGATGGTCTCGATCTCTTGACCTCGTGATCCACCCGCCTCGGCCTCCCAAAGTGCTGAGATTACAGGCGTGAGCCACCAAGCCTGGCCAATTTTCATTGCTTTTTATTTATCATTATTGATACAGTTAGGATATTTGTCCCCACCCAAATCTCATGTTGAGATGTAATCCATATGTTGGAGGTGGGATCTGGTGGGAGGTGTTTGGATCATGGGGGTGGATCCCTTATGAATGCCACAGGCCATCTCCTTGCTGATAAATGAACTCATGCTCTGAGTTCACATGGGATCTGGTTGTTTAAAAGTGTGTGGCACCCTCCCACCCTACTTGTTGCCGCTACTTTTACTGTGTGACCTGCCTGTTCCCTCTTCACCTCCTGCCATGATTGAAAACTCCCGGGGATTCAGCAGAAGCCAAGCAGATGCTAGCACCATGTTTCCTGTAAAGCCTGTAGAACTGTGAACCAATTAAACCTCTTTTCTTTATAAATTACCCAGTCACAGGTATTTCTTTATAGCCATAGAAGAATGGCCTAACACAATCATTTAGTCTATTTAACATTTAACTCAAAAGTGAATTTAGCCTCATATTAGGTTGGCTATGGTCAAAACAACAAAGGATAACAAGTGTTGATGAAGATGTGGAGAAACTAGAACCCTTATACACTGTTGGTGGGAATGCAGAATGGTACAGCCACTGTTGAAAATAATATGGAAACAGTATGGAAAACAGTTCCTTAAAAAGTTAAAAACAAAACTGCCATATGATCTAGATAACCCATTTCTGGGTATATGGCCAAAAGAATTGAAATTAGGAGATCAAAGAAATATCTGCACTCCCATGTTCATTGCAGCATTATTTGCACTAGCCAAGATATGGAAACAGCCTAAATGAATGGGTAAAAAAATGTGGTGTGTGTGTGTGTGTGTGTGTGTGTGTGTGTGTGTGTGTGTGTATACTGTGGTGTATATATATAGTTACCGAATATACAGTTGTGTGTGTGTGTGTATATATATGTATACATATATAGTTACTGAAAGACACTGCATGATTGCACTTATATGAGATATCTAAAATAGTCAAACTT
>PVKV010012294.1:24400-66509 GCA_004027835.1 Alouatta palliata | reverse complement strand
TGGGGAGGGATAGCATGGGGAGAAATAACAGATACAGGTGATGGGGAGGAAGGCAGCAAATCGCACTGCCATGTGTGTACCTATGTAACAATCTTGCATGTTCTTCACATGTACCCCCAAACCTAAAATGCAATAAAAAGTATATATTAAAAAAAAAAAACTCTCAAAAAAATGATAAATTGGACAACATAAAAATAAAAAGTTCTGCTTATTCTAAAATATAAAGTTCAAAACACAACAAACTGGGAGAAATGTTTGCAACCCTTATCACAAGTGCTAATTTCCTCTATATATCTGAAGAATTTCTGTGACTCAGTAAGAACAGACCGATGATCCACTAGAGAAATGGACAAAGAAAATGAGTGTCACTCACAAGAGGGACCTACAGATGGCTTTTACGTAATAGTCAAAAAATGCTTAATCTCATTCATAATAGAGCCAGTCCAAAATGAAACTATACTAAAATACTCTTTCTGCTTAGCAAATTATATTGCCATTTCAAAACTTCTTTAATTTTTAAAGAAAAAAAAATTCCCAAAGACAAAAAATGATCAGAGCATGAACTAATAAAATGGCTGTGGTGCAGACAACGTAAAGTCCAAATGCAGCAAGTACAGAGTGGGTGCAGGCAGCTGGGCAAATGCCCATGTGAAGAACACCTGTGGCGTTAGCCAGCAGTAACTGCAATAAGCTCAGTGCCAAAAAGCAGTACTCTCAGGATGATTCCACGCCTATGAAAATGTTTTAAGGAACTTCACACGATCCAAACAGTTTTACAATCTGACGTGGTTACAAAAGCAAAAACAAACAAAACCAGAGCGTCCGCTGGGGTTTCTGTCTGCCATAGTAGAAATCTGTCATCCGACTTAAGGCAAATGAAGCTTCCTCACGCACTAAGTATAGAACAGCCTGTACATTTATATTAGCTGAATTTCAAATCTTTCTATTGAATGATTAGAGTCAAATAATTTTACCTCTCAATTCTTTCATTTTCCTGTTTGTAAAATGAGCTAACAATGACCCATTCTCAAAGTTTTGGGGAGATTAAAGAGATAACGTGTGAAGCACCTTAGCACTGGTGCCTGGCACAAAATCTTTGCTTAATTCATGTTAATTCTCTGTTTTCTTCTCCTCTCTCCTGACACCCTCCCCTCCTAGGGGACCACATTGGTAGAGAGTACTTAATTATCAAGAGAGACAACGCAGAATTTTTAGAAGAGTTAAAGCTATGGAATTAAAAAAATTAACAGCTAAGCCAGCCAAGCAGAGAGCAGAGCATCAGGATAAAGTGGGATAGAAAGCGCTGGAAGTCCAACTAGAGAGAAAGGAAGAGGGGTCAAGGGTTTGTTCCGGAGAAGCAGTGCTTAGCAGGCTGACTACGTCATTAGCCTGGGTCAGTCACAGACGCTTCCAGAAAATATTCACATCTGCAGCACATTTTCAGAAATGTCTCGTTCAGCAGCTGTAGGAGGGTGAGAGGCAACTGAGGAAGCTCCACTCAGAGCCAGAGTGGTAGCAATAGCCAACGCAGAACCAAGGAAATCGGAGTCCCAGCTGAATCCAAGCAGGTCAGAGGACGGTGAGCTGGAGCCAGATAAATACCAAATTAGAGCAGTCCTCTGGCAATAGGTCTGTGGAAGTGGTGAGAATATCCACCAGCTTTGTTTCTCAGCCGCAGAGCTGCTCTGAGAGGCTGGGAAAATTCAAAGGGATGCAGATAAGTATGAGGGAAGAGGTGAGGGCCTCCCCACAAGGCCATAGCTGTTGAGCCGGAAATCAAATGGAATCAAAACCACGTAGGGACCTGAGGAGAACGTTAGCAATTCCTTGCTCCTAGAGCAAAGGTCAAACCTATGAACTGATCCCCGCCACCTATGAAATAGCCCCAAACGTTATCGGAAGGTCATTTGTCAGAAAACTAGGTGAGTTGGGAGGTCTTAGTGAGAATAAGAAACAAATGGATATCCTGGTTTCAGAGAAGCTGTGGTCAGGTTAAAACTAGAGGCAGATTCCATCCTCAGCCTTTTCTCTCTTCTTTCACCATGGTCCTCTCATCCACTGCTGTGGCTTTAAATACTACCTATAGGTCAGTGATGTACCCAACTGGGTTCCATCCAATGCTGCTGCCTCTCCTCTCCCCACCCAACTCCGTCATGGACAATCTCACTCTGCTCAAGTTCTGAGGTTAAATATTTTTTCATAAATGTTCAACTCTGCATGTAATTACAAAATGCAAATTAAAATAAAAAGCCATTTTTAACCTAATAGACTGTCAAAGACTAATAAAATTGAGCCGGGCACAGTGGTTCAAGCCCATAATCCCAGCAACTCAAAAGACTTCGAAGAACTACCTTTGGCCTGGAGTTTCAGACCAGCCTGAGCAATATAGCAAAACCCTGTCTCTACAAAAAAAGCTTAAAAAAAAAAAATTTAGCCTGCACTCTAGCCTGGGTGACAGAGTGAAATCCCCCTCTCTAAAAAATATGAATAAATAAATAATTGAATTGCAAATAACTACTGTTTGGAAAGGCATGGGAAGACAGCACTTTCACAGAACTAAATTTTGGAGCTAACTCCTTAGAGAATAATTTTTTCCTGTCTTTTTTTTAATTTAATGTTTAATTGACAAATAAGTATAATGGAGAGCAATTTGAAAATATTTTGCAAAATGCAAAAGGTATGTATGACATGTATCTCCCTTTGACTCAGCAATTTCATTTCTAAGAATTTTTCTGACAATTTTTAAAATGAATGTCCTAAGAATAAATGTAGAAATTTTAACTGCAACATTGCAAAACAAAACAAAAACAAAATCACAAAACAAAAACAAAAACCAGCCTAAATGTTTATTAATAAACAGTTAACTAAATCATGATACACTGGAATAATGTGAAGCCATAAAAAAAAAAAATGAGGTAGAATTTCATGTGCTAATAAGCAAAGACCTTCAGAAGACATTGTTCAGTTAAAAAAAAAGTAATTGATTATGCAGTACAGTATGATTTCATTTGGTTTAAGTACACATGTATATGCATAGAAATTTTCAGGAAGGATAATAATATGAACATTACCATAGTATAATTCCATTATTAATATACATAGAAATTTTCTGGAATAATGAAGAAGACCCTGTTCATAGTAATTTCTTCCAGAAGAGCAAGACTGAGTCAAAGAATAATGAGGTAAACTTGATTTTACTTCTGCTATACTGTATCGTTGAGTTTTTAATCATATGCATGCATTGCTTTTATTTTTTTATTATTGTTTTTTATTGTACTTTAAGTTCTGGGGTACATGTGCAGATCTTGCAGGATTGTTGCATAGGTACGCACACGCCATTGTGATTTGCTGTCTCCATCCCCCGTCACCTACATCAGCTATTTCTCCCAGTTATCCCTCCCTAACCTCCCCACCCCCCACTGTCCCTCCACTAGTCCCCCGCCCCCCGAATAACCCTGTGTGTGATGCTCCCCTCCCTGTGTCCATGTGAACAATGAACAACATCTCATTGTTCAACACCCGCCTATGAGTGAGAACATGCAGTGTTTGGTTTTCTGTTCTTGTGTCAGTTTGCTGAGAATGATGGTTTCCAGATTCATCCATGTCCCTACAAAGGACACGAACTCATCGTTTTTTTATGGCTGCGTAGTATTCCATGGTGTGTATGTACCACATTTTCTTTGTCCAGTCTATCATTGATGGGCATTTGGGTTGGTTCCAGGTCTTTGCTAGTGTAAATAGTACCGCAACGAACTTACGTGTGCATGTGTCATTTAAAACTGTTTCTGTGTTTATTAATCATTTATATTTTCCATGGTCAATTTTTTTATTATTAAAGTTTCATTATTATTTTACATTTTCTCTGTCATACCCATGAAATATATACCTGTTTGCCTTTGACTTTTTGTTGACTATATAGGTATGCATGAATATAAAATAAATGTACTGCTCAATGAGAAGTGTAGCTATCATGTAATCAAACCCAGATCAACAAACACAGCACTATCAGCATCCTAGGCCCAGGCACCTC
This sequence comes from Alouatta palliata, assembly GCA_004027835.1. NCBI lineage: Eukaryota > Metazoa > Chordata > Mammalia > Primates > Atelidae > Alouatta > Alouatta palliata. Next base: position 62,479 of record PVKV010012294.1, on the reverse strand, counting down.
CCTTTCCCCCTTTCAATCTCTGCCTCCATGGCTGTCTTCTAATTTTATTTATAATTTTTGATAATAAAAAGTTTACTGTGCTTTGGTTCTTCAACTTATTGCTCTATTCCTTTGAAAATATTTCCATTGCTTTTGTACATAAAAGTTTTCTTCATCTAGAGATAAAATGAATACTCACCCATACTTTCATCTAGTATTAAGAATGTTGGCCAGGCATGGGGGGCTCATACCTATAATCCCAGCACTTTGGGAAGCTGAGGCGGGCAGATCACCTGAGGTCAGGAATTTGAAACAAGCCTTGACCAACATCTCTACTAAAAATACAAAAATTAGCTGGGCATCATGGCATCTGCCTATAACCTCAGCTACTAGGGAGACTGAGGCAGGAGAATTGCTTGAACCTGGGAGGCAGAGGTTGCAGTGAGCCGAGATCATGCCATTGCACTCCAGCCTGGGCAACAAGAGTGAAATTCCATCTCAAAAAAAAGAAAGAATGTTTTATTTCTTTACATCATGCTTAGTGAAATTTATTTTGAAAGGATGAGTTCATGTCCTTTGCAGGGGACATGGATGAAACTGGAAACCATCATTCTCAGCAAACTGACACTAGAACGGAAAACCAAACACCGCATATTCTCACTCATAAGTGAGTGTTGAACAATGAGAACACATGGACACAGGGAGGGGAACATCACACACTGGTGACTGGGGAGTGGGAGGCTAGGGGAGGAATAGCAGCGGGTGGGGGGTATGGGAGGGATAGCGTTAGGAGAAATACCCAACGTAGATGACAGGGCAACGGATGCAGCAAACCACCACCATGGCGCGTGTATACCTATGTAACAAACGTGCACGATCTGCACATGTACCTCAAAACTTAAAGTATAATAAATTAATTGATTTTCAAAAAAGAAATTTATTTTGAGATGTAGATGAGGATTTCAGTTAAATTGTTTTGCCAAGTAGCCAATCCTTTGTTCTTAGGAGGCCACAGCTAGGTAATTTAGTGAACTTCATTTCACCATCTTCAAGGTCCCACAGCACAAGAATCATGATTTTAGTTTAAGGAGAAGAAAGACTCTCCCTGAAATATTAGCCCTGGCTGCCCATACTGAGAAAACCAGAATAAATATTTATTAACAGTGTAAAAGAGTGTACATCCTTATGGTACAGTATTAAAGCGATTCAAAAGTTTTATATACGTATTTAGACCTAGCTAAGCAGATATTTGAAATGGGGTGGGGTAGGACTTGGCTAAACATTATCCCAAAAATATTAGATAAGTGAGAAAATTGAAAGCAGGCTACTCCCTTCACCAGGAAACATCAAAATTGTAGTCTTTGGTATTTTCTTGGGGAAATGGCCACAAAATTATTCACAAACCAACCAGAAAACAGTTAAAAGGGAGGCTCACTGAGGGAGTTTGGCCACAATCCACAAGAACAATGTGGTGTCTGCAGAGCACCACAGCTTTCCCATGCATGGGAGGATTGTGCTTGAGAGGCAAGCTGGAGACGCAGGCTGTAAACCGTGGAAATGAGTCTGGGAATGGGCTTCTCTGCCCGACTAGCTGTGGAACAGGAATTTCTGGTCAAGTGAAGTAATGGAAAGCAAAGTCATCGAAGATGAAATTGAAATTTTTGAGAATTTTATTTCTATACTCTCCTTCTGAATGGGAAAGGGTAGTTGGGAAGCTGTAGTAGAAAGAACATGGACTTTGTAGTCACACCAGGATCCAAATCCTGGCTCCTTTGTATCCATGTGGCATAAGCACATTTATTCATCTATGAACTGCAGTTACCTTCCTGTAAAACAAGGGAAGAGCAATACTTCTTTCATAGAACTGTACGGATGATATGAAGATATACATAAAGGACCCAGTAGAATGCTAGCACAAAGTTGGTGTTTCATAATTCATCTTTATCATTTCTGTTAAAAGCATGTGTTTTCCTCTACCTACTTATAAATACCAGATTTATTATTTTAATGTCAATAAAATTAAATTTGATAAGTGTAAACAAGAGATGTCCTTATTGTGATCCCCATGATATTAACATCCCCCATTCTCCAGAGTGAAGTTTCTCAACAGCAGTACTGTTGACATTTTGACAAGGATCTTTTTTGTTGTGGGGCTGCCCTGTGTATTGAGGGATGTTTAGCAGCATTCCTGGTCTCTGCCTAGTAGATTCCCGTAAAATCCTCTAAGTTGTGGCAACCAAAAATGTCTCCCAACATTGCCAAGTGTCCCCTGGTGGCAAAATTACCTCCAGTTGAAAACCCTTACTCTAGGGGCCTTTTCTGGTAACTAAAGGGAAGATAGGAAAGCTATCCATCAGGACAGGAGAATGGGCGGTCAGGGATTTGGGGTTGGCTTCAAGTATGGTTTTCAATAGTACAATATAGAACTTTTTTTCATTGTTTTATGAATATTTGCCCAATAGTAAACTAATACAAGGAATGGGCTGGACGTATATTCAGGTAGCACAGAGCTTAAAAGTTTAAATAAGATGACTGTTTTTGGAAGGCTTATCTAAATATCACCTATCAACAAAACTGGCTGAAACACTGGAAGAGAGCCTAATCACAACAGATTTTGATCATTTGGGTCATCTAAGTCAAAACCAGGAAGTAATTCTATACAGATAGGTCCTATAACTAATGAGATGGAGGACATCTTCTAAACTCTCAGGAGTGTAGTTGAGCAATGAGTTCCATGACGGTCCTGTGATTCACCTGACACAGCCCAGAAGGATAAGCTGAGTCTCACACCTTATTCCAGGAACTCTGCCTCAGCCCTACTTATCAGCATTCTCCTGCTCATCATTGAAATGTAGATTCCTCTAGAATGGAAACTAGCAGCTGTTTAAATATCATCAGTGTACTGTGCTGAAGTTTAAGATAGAAAGCAAAGGGCCAGGCAGGCATGGCGGCTCAGGCCTGTAATCCCAACACTTTGGGAAGCCAAGGCGGGTGGATCACGAGGTCTGGAGTTCGAGACCATCCTTGCCAATATGGTGAAAAACAGTCTCTACTAAAAATTAGCCAGGCGTGGTGGCGTGTGCCTGTAATCCCAGCTACTTAGGAGGCTGAGGCAGGAGAATCGCTTGAACCTGGGAGGTGGAGGTTGCAGTGAGCCGAGATTGCACCACTGCACTCCAGTCCGGTGACAGAGTGAGACTCTATCTCAAAAAAAAAAGGGGGGGGATCATTTCCAGTTAAAACCATAGGGATCACTCAAGAATTTAATAAACAAGCCACACATGGTGGCACACACCTCTAGTCCTAGCTATTTAGATGGCTTAGGCGGAAGGATCACTTGAGCCCAGAAGTCTGAGTGTGTAGTGAGCCTGGGTGACAGGAGCAAGACCTGTCTCTAAAAACAAAAAGTTGATAAACAGGGGTTCTCTGACATTGCACTCTGCAAAGATTCCCCCGCTGAGCACCATGACGTAAGAGAACTACAGATAGCCCCTGAAATGCCATTTCTTTTTTGAAACGACCTCAAAAAAGTCTTTATTTAAAACCCTATGGAATATTGGTGCTAGGAAAAAAGACTATGTGATGATGGCTTTGAACTTCTGATTCTAAATCATGTATTCCCTCCACTAATATTTGTCTAGCACCTGTGCACCAAATATTGCCTAGGCATTGGAAACAGCAGTAATCAAGACAGTTCAGTTCTTTCCCATCTTATCTGGGTATGTAAGACTAACCTCAGATAAAAATAGGAAAATAGGAATTGTGTGCCTTTCAAGTCTTTTCCAGTCCTTATGCCCTAAGCTATGGCTTTAATAGAAGTCTGTTTGGTACCGAACACCAAAACGCAAAAATAAGGAAACAGTTAAGTGGACAAATTCTGAGATATTCTGCTAGCTATGAGACTCTTTGAAATATATAACTTATCAGTGCCCAGTTTCTTCATCTGTAAAACAGGGAAAAAATGATAACACCTGCATGGTAGGATTTGTGAGGGAATTGAATAATAAATCTATACAATTATTAAGCACAAATAAAATGCACAATCAGTATTAGTTAAAATAACAAAAACAACAAGCACACATCGTTCTAGAACTTGGGGCCTCATACTATCTTTTGTTTGACCAGACCTCAAAAGCACCATTAGCATCCTCCACCCAGACTTGCTTTTCAAGTCAGATTCTCTCAACCCCTTGAAGCCTTGCACTGTAGAGCACTCAAACTCTGTCATTCAAATTCCAGCCTCCTTATTTGATTTCTAAGGGTTTGAATCATTTGAAATGAATAGAGGCTGGATGGGATCCTGTAGTTTGGGCATTGCAATGGACCAGCAATACCCTCGCTAGTTTGGGTTAAAACTTCCGAGGGGCTGAGCATGGTGGCTCAGCATGTAATCCCAGCACTTTGGGAGGCCAAGACAGGTGAATCAGAGGGTCAGGAGTTCAAGACCAGCCTGGCCAAGATGGTGAAATCCTGTCTTTACTAAAAATACAAAAAAATTAGCTGGGCATGGTGGCAGGCTCCTGTAGTGCCAGCTACTCGGGAGGCTGAGGCAGAGAATTCATTGAACCCGGGAGGCAGAGGTTGAAGTGAGCTGAGATCCTGCCACTGCACTCCAGCCTGGGTGATAAAGCGAGACTCTATCTCAAAAAAAAAAAAAAAAAAACCCACTTCTGAGAGCTAACTCTATATGAAATCATGATATCAGAAAAATATACAGACATCTCAGAAAGAATGGTTTTTATGAAATGTAATAACATTCTAGGACTCAAGAGAAATTCTGAACTATAAAAGCTGACACCAAAGAACCCTTCACTAGTGGGTTTTATCTGTGGAGTGAGGGAGGGCTGGGAAGCACCTGCTGCACTGACATCATTGACCAACCATTACTAAGTGACTGCTGGCCCAGTGATAGCAAAGGCTTTCCTTTCAGCAAGAACAACAAGGAGTTGCTGAATGTGAGTGCTAATTAGCCATGTTGACTTTGCAGATACAATATCCATAAATGTCATTATTATTTTTATGTATTTAGCCTAATGGGGTCATAAAGCTGATTTGAGGTCACCTGATGTGAATTAGATAAAGGGTAGCAGATGAGTTTTGTTCACTGATGTGTCCCTAAACCTAGAACGATGTGTGTAGATTGCAGGTGCTCAGTAAGTATGTGTTCAATAAGTGAACGAATTGCCCAGATTTTTCTGAATGGTCACATGAGGGAGCTACAAAAAAAGAAACCATTAGTCCTATTTAGCCAACTCTGAAGACGCAACACAGCGGCTGCACTGCTGACAGAAGTTTGAGCACTGGCCAGAGACAGCGCTGGCAACTTTTTGACTGCACCTTTACAACAACATCAATGTGCTTGGCTTCAGACATGGCAGGCATGAAAAAAAGGAGCGGTTGGCATTAGAGGTCATGGTCTTGGTAGCCACTGGCAGAAGAGCTACCCCTTTTTTAATTATTATTATTATTGTATTTGGGCTCTGGGGTACATGTGCACGTCCTGCATCCTGCAGGATTGTTGCATAGGTACATACATGCCATGGTGGTTTGCTGTCTCCATCCCCCCCTCCACACCGTCACCTACATCATGTATTTCTCCTGGTGTTATCCCTCCCCATCCTCCCCACCTCCCCCTGTCTCTCACCTCCCCTCTCCTCCACCCCTGCACTTAGCCCAGTGAGTGTTGTTCCCTTCCCTGTGCCCATGTGTTCTCATTGTTCATCAACTGCCTATGAGTGAAAACATGCAGCGTTTTGTTTTCTGTTCTTGTGTCAGTTTGCTGAGAATGATGGTTTGTAGGTTCATCCATGTCCCTACAAAAGACACGAACTCATCATTTTTGATGGCTGCATAGTATTCCATGGTGTACATGTGCCACGTTTTCCTTGTCCAGTCTATCATCAATGGGCATTTGGGTTGGTTCCAGGTCTTTGCTATCATAAACAGTGCTGCAATGAACATACATGTGCATGTATCTTTATAGTAGAATAATTTATAGTCCTTTGGATATATATCCAGTAATGGGATTGCTGGGTCAAATGGAATTTCTATTTCTAGGTCCTTGAGGAATCGCCACACTGTCTTCCACAATGGTTGAACTAATTTACATTCCCACCAACAGCATAAAAGTGTTCCTTTTTCTCTACATCCTCTCCAGCATCTGTTGTCTCCAGATTTTTTAATGATCACCATTCTAACTGGCATGCAATGGTCATTTTTGATTTGCATTTCTCTAATGACCAATCATGATAAGCACTTTTTTGTATGTTTGTTGGCTGCATATTTGTCTTCTTTTGAAAAGTGTCTGTTCATATCATTCACCCACTTTTGAATGGTTTTGGTTTTTTTGTTTTGTTTTGTTTTGTTTTTTATCTTACTCATCTGATGTTTGTTTTTTTCTTGTAAATCTGTTTTAGTTCTTTGTAGATTCTGGATATTAGCCCTTTGTCTGACGGGTAGATTACAAAAATTTTTTCCCATTCTGTTGGTTGATGGTTTACTCTGATGATTGTTTCTTTTGCTGTGCAGAAGCTGTGGAGTTTAATTAGGTCTCATTTGTCTATTTTGGCTTTTGTTGCCATTGCTTTTGGTGTTTTAGTCATGAAGTCCTTGCCTATGCCTATGTCCTGAATGGTTTTGCCTAGGTTTTCTTCTAGAGTTTTTATGGTGTTAGTTCATATGTTTAAATCTTTAATCCATCTGGAGTTAATTTTTGTATAAGGTATAAGGAAGGAGTCCAGTTTCAGCTTCCTGCATATGGCTAGTCAGTATTCCCAACACCATTTATTAAACAGGGAATCCTTTCCCCATTGTTTGTTTTTGTCTGGTCTGTCAAAGATCAGATGGTTGTAGATATGTGATGTTGCCTCCAGGGCCTCTGTTCTGTTCCATTGGTCTACATGTCTGTTTTTGTACCAGTACCATGCTGTTTTGATTACTGTAGCCTTGTAGTATAGTTTGAGGTCAGGTAGTGTGATGCCTCCAGCTTTGTTCTTTTTGCTTGGGATTGTCTTGGCTATGTGGGCTCTCTTTTGGTTCCATACGAAGTTTAAAATGGTTTTTTCCAGTTCTGTGAAGATGGTCAATGGTAGCTTGTTGGGGATAGCATTGAATCTATAAATTACTTTAGGCAGTATGGCCATTTTTACAATATTGATTCTTCTTAACCATGAGCATGGAATGTCTTTCCATCTGTTTGTGTCTTCTCTTATTTCCTTCATAAGTGGTTTGTAGTTCTCCTTGAAGAGATCTTTTACCTCCTCTGTCAGATGTATTCCTAGGTATTTTATTCTCTTTGTAGCAATTGTTAATGGAAGTTCACTCATGATTTGGTTCTCTGTCTGTTATTGGCATATAGGAATGCTTGTGATTTTTGCACATTGATTTTGTATTCTGAGACTTTGCTGAAGTTGCTTATCAGCTTAAGGAGGTTTTGGGCTGAGATGATGGGGTCTTCTAAACATACAATCATGTCATCTGCAAATAGGGACAATTTGACTTATTCTTTTCCTAATTGAATGCTCTTTATTTCTTTTTCTTGCCTAATTACTCTGGCTAGAACTTCCAATACTATATTGAATGGGAGTGGTGAGAGAGGGCATCCTTGTCTAGTGCCAGTTTTTAAAAGGAATGCTTCTAATTTTTGCCCGTTCAGTATGATACTGGCTGTGGTTTGTCATAAATAGCTTTTATTGTTTTGAGATACGTTCCATCAATACCTAGTTTATTGAGAGTTTTTAGCTTAAAGGCTGTTGAATTTTGTCAAAGGCCTTCTCTGCATCTATTGAGATAATCATGTGGTTTTTGTCTTTGGTTCTGTCTATGTGGTGGATTATGTTTATAGAGTTGCATGTGTTGAACCAGTCTTGCATCCCCGGGATGAAGCCTACTTGATCATGGTGGATAAACTTTTTGATGTGCTGTTGGATTCGGTTTGCCAGTATTTTATTGAAGATTTTTGCATCAGTGTTCATCATGGATATTGGACTGTAGTTTTCTTTTGTAGTTGTGTCTCTGCCAGGTTTTGGTATCAGGATGATGTTGGTCTCATAGAAAGAGTTATAGAGGATTCCCTCTTTTTGTATTGTTTGGAATAGTTTCAACAGGAATGGTACCAGCTCCTCTTTGTATGTCTGGTAGAATTCAGCTGTGAACCCATCTGGACCTGGACTTTTTTTGGTCGGTAGGCTATTAATTGCTGCCTCGACTTCAGACCTTGTTATTGGCCTATTCAGGGTTTCAACTTCTTCTTGGCTTACTCTTGGGAGTGTGCAAGTGTCCAGGAATTTATCCATTTCTTCCAGATTTACTGGTTTATGTGCATAGAGTTGTTTGCAGTAATCTCTAATGGTAGTTTGTATTTCTGAGTAAGCAGTGGTGATCTCCCCTTTATCATTTTTTATTGCATCTATTTGATTCTTCTCTCTTTTCTTTTTTATTAGTCTAGCTAGTGCTCTGCCTATTTTGTTGATCTTTTCAAAAAACTGGCTCCTGGATTTATTGATTTTTTGAAGGGTTTTTTGTGTCTCTCCATCAGTTCTGCTCTGATATATATTTCTTATCTTCTGCTTGCTTTTGAGTTTTTTTGATCTTGCTCCTCTAGCTGTTTGAATTTGGACAATAGGGTGTCGTTTTTAGATCTTTCCTTGTTTCTCCTGTGGGCATTTATTGCTATAAATTTCCCTCTAGACACTCCTTTAAATGTATCCCATAGGATCTGGTACATTGTGTCTTCATTCTCATTGGTTTCAAAGAACATTTTTATTTCTGCCTTCATATCATTGTTTATCCATTTGTCATTCAGGAGGAAGTTGTTCAGTTTCCATGTGATTGTGTGGTTTTGAGTGCTTTCTTAATCCTGAGTTCTAATTTGATTGTGCTGTGGTCTGAGAGACTGTTTGTTATGATTTCTGTTCTTTTGCATTTGTGGAGTAGTGATTTACTTCCAATTATGTGGTCAGTTTTGGAGTAAGTGCAGTGTGGTGCTGAGAAAAATGTGTATTCTGTGGATTTGGGGTGGAGTGTCCTGTAACTGTCTATTAGGTCCACTTGGCCCAAATCTGCATTCAAGTCCTGGATATCCTTGTTGACATCTGTCTTGTTGATCTGTCCGACATTCTCAGTGGAGTGTTAAAGTCTCCCACTATTACTGTGTGGTAGTATAAGTCTCTTTGTGGGTCTTTAAGAATTTGCTTTATGCATCTGGGTGCTCCTGCATTGGGTGCATAAATATTTATGATAGTTAGATCTTCTTGTTGCATTGATCCTTTTACTATTATATAATGCCCTGCTTTGTCTCTTTTGATCTTTGTTGATTTAAAGTCCGTTTTGTCAGAGACTAGGATTGCTACCCCTGCTTTTTTTTTTTTTTTTTTGCTCTCCATTTGCTTGGTAAATCTTCTTCCATCCCTTTGAGTCTATGTGTGTCTTTGTATATGAGATGGGTCTCCTGAATACAGCACACCAATGTGTCTTGACTTCTTATCCAGTTTGCCAGTCTGTGTTTTTTGATTGGAGTGTTTAGGCCATTTACGTTCAGCGTTAATATTGTTATGTTTGAATTTGATCCTGCCATTTTGTTACTGGCTGCTTGTTTTGCCCATTAATTTATGTGGCTCCTTCACTGCGTTGTTATTCTTTACCATTTGGTACATTTTTGCAGTGGCTGGTAGCTCCTGTAAGACAAGTCTTGAGGTGACAAAATCTCTCAGCAATTGCTTGTCCATAAAAAATTTTCTTTCTCCTTCACTTATGAAGCTTAGTTTGGCCAGATGTGAAATTCTGGGTTGAAAGTTATTTTCTTTAAGGACATTGAATATTGGCCCCCACTCCCTTCTAGCTTGCAGGATTTCTGCCAAGAGATCCACTGTGAGTCTGATGGTCTTTCCTTTGTGGGTGACTCGACCTTTCTCTCTGGCTGCCCTTAGGATTTTTTCCTTCATTTCAACCCTGGTGAATCTGACCACTATGTGCCTTGGGGTTGTTCTTCTTGAGGAATATCTTTGTGGTGTTCTCTGTATTTCCTGGATTTGAATGGTGGCCTGCCTTGTTAGGTTGGGAAAGTTCTCTTGGATAAAATCTTGAAGAATGTTTTCCAACTTGGATTCATTCTCCCCGTCACATTCAGGTACACCGATCAAGCATAGGTTAGGTTTTTTCACATAATCCCATAGTTCTTAGAGGTTTTGTTCATTTTCTTTCACTCTTTTTTCTCTAATCTTGCCTTCTCATTTTATTTCATTGATTTGATATTCTGTTTCTGATATCCTTTCTTCTGCTTGATTTATTCAGCTGTTGAAACTTGTATATGCCTTGTGAAGTTCTCATGCCGTTTTTCAGCTCCATCAAGTTGTTTATGTTCTTCTCTAAGTTGTTTATTCTCATTAGCATTTCGTCTAACCTTTTGTTCAAGGTTCTTACTTTCTTTGCATTGGGTTAGAACACGGTCTTTTAACTCAGAGAAGTTTGTTATTACCCACCTTCTGAAGCCTGCTTCTGTCAATTTGTCAGATTCATTCTTTTTTGTTCCCTTGATGGTGAGGGGTCATGATCCCTAGAGGGAGAAGAGGTGTTCTGTTCTTTGATGGTTTCATCTTTTTTGCACTGGTTTTTTTCTCATCTTCGTGGATTTATCTCCCTTTAATCTTTGAAGTTGGTGATTTCAGGAGGAGTCTCTGAGTGACTTTTTTTCTGTTGAGGTTGGAGCTGTATCTTTTTTGGCCTATCGAGGGCGTTGCTGGGCTTTCTCGGGTTCAGTCAGGTTGTTGGGTGGGTGGTCCTTTCCTGGAGTTTTTTTGCAGGTGAGATTGGCCCCGCCTTCCCAATGGCATCTCTCCTTCCCCAGCTGGATCTTCCTGGTTGGGGTCAAGCTGGTGTATTTGCTGCTAAGCTCTCTATCGAGGGCTTCAGTTTGAGTTCTGTGGAGGTGGGACCTGCCAGGCCTTATGGTCTGTTTCCCTGCTTTCAACTCTGCCTCCCTCTGTGGGACGGTCCATCCTGCTGGCATTAGTCCAAACTCCCACACAGATCCCTGTGACAACTTGCCTCATGTGGCAGTAGTCACTGCTCAGATTTGCATCAACTACCCACAGTGCCCCACCATCTGGCAGGACGTCTCTCATGGACCGTGGGTTGCTGGAGGGATGAGATAAGCACAGGATCCAAAACGGAGCAACGAGGGGGTTAAGTCCCCCGACACTCTGATCTGGCTGCACGTTTGAGGTGGAGATGTACCCCCCTCCACCCGGTCTTGATTTGAGCCCCTGGGCAGCTCTTGCCCTGTGGCTGCTTCCCTGGGCCTAATTTCAGTGCCCTATCAGTCCCACAGAAATGAACCCAGCACCTCATTTGGAATCCTGAAGTCCTCTAGCCCTCTGTGTCTCTTTCGCTGGGAGCTGCATTCCGGTGCTGGCTTCTCTCGGCCATCTTGGCACCCCCCTCTACTGGAGCTTTTAATAGCAATGGAAGCCATTAGTCCCTGAGAAGCAGAGCTGAGAAGGAAAAAATTGAACCCACAATGGAATCAAGAAAACTCATAAATCTCAAGTACCAAACATCACTGTGTTCTAAGGTAGTTATTTTTGAGTGCCAGGACATGTCTTGAACTGTTGATCTTGAACGTTGATTTGCCTTGCCTACAGCCATCCAGCTTCCTGCTTTAATTCTTATTTGCATTAGAATATGTTTGTTATGAGTCCTGATAAAATCGATAAGAAAAAGGCAAGTTCCAAGCTGTTGCTTTATTGCAACCAAATTACCTTGGGCTAACCCTGCCTGAAGTCATTACTTCACATGGTATCAGAGACTCAAAAGGGATCCTACTGAACCACAATTTTTGGTTTGTAAGTACCCCGAAGTCTCTGTCCCTTCTCAGATAACATACATTTTTACAAGAACTATTTATAAACAATATCTGTCTCTTTATCATTTAACCCAATGTCAAATTTGAAAAGGGAATTAGAGGTCATTCAGGAGTGAACGACAGCTCCCTGATGAACAGATTGAGGAGGGACTCTCAGAGGGGGCATAGTTCAGTGCCCCCACAGCATACCACCAACCTATGTGGAGGACTGTTCTAGTACTATAATCATTAGTGTCTTCTCTCTGGTCCCTGGTAGATCAAAATTTAGCTCTGGGTAAATCCAGTTAAGACTTAAGAGAAACACAATGGCCTCCTTTCTTATTAGGAGAGACTGTGAGATTCTTAAGCACTAGTCTTGGACTGGGACCAAAAGGGGAGATTTTGGGGCCAGAAGAAGATAAACTAGCACTGGAGCTGGAGAAGTAGCCACAAAGGAGGCTGACACTCGGAGGAACACCCCTTTCCTGGGATTTGGATCATAATCTCAAAAGACACAGTTCCAAACACCACAATCCCAAATGTTGAAACCCCAAAAGATCAAAATCCCTAAAGTCTAAAATCCCCAAAATCACCATCGCAGGAATCACAGGTAAATTTTAAAAAGAGCAGCACCACATAGAAAATGAATATGAACATATTCTCCAAGAAAACCCATGTCCTAAAAGAAAAAAAAAAAAAAGCAGCTATTCACTGTGATATGAGACTTCAAAATGCAGTTACTGATTGTGAAAGCTGGCCAGCCCTCATAGAGTATCTCTGTGTAATTGCCCATAACCTATCCCTGTAATAAACTTCTTCATATGTTAATTTTTTATTGTTGTTGTTGTTGTTTTTTTTTTTAGCTTTCCCACTGTTTAAGTTGTCAGTATTATTTTTTTATAATTCACTGTGCTCTGTATTTTTTCTTTGCATCATTTCCAGTATTGGAGTTATAAATTGTGTGGAAACTTTTCGAGAGTTCTAACTTATTTTATGCAAATTTGACTCTACAAAAGTACACACATTGACTTGTGTATACTTGTGTGTGTGCATAAAAACGTTGAAACTCCCTCAGTAAATGAAGAGATGTTCTTTTTGTACAACTACATTTGTGAAAGACAAACTATCTCGGCCCTCTGGGTCATGGCATATGCAGTGGTGACCCATCAGTTTTTATTGATCCAGTCAAAGGATCAGGTTGCTTAGCACAGTATTTTAGATGACCGCAAAATGTAAATAAGCCTGAGCAATATAGGGAGACCCTGCCAAAAATTTAAAAATTAGCTGGGCATGGTGATCTGTGCCAGTAGTCCCAGCTACTTGGGAGGCTGAGGCAGCTCAACCACTTGAGCTGGCTGAAAACAGCCCAAATCCCTAGCAACTTAATGGATCAGAGCTTCTTCTCCAGGCTTGGATTGTCAACCTTCAGACTTTTGCAACAGAGAAAAATAAAATTCCATCTTATTTACGTAAATGTCTAACAGCTATGTCAAACATGTCATGGTCAAAACATAATTCTTAACCTTCCTCCACACAAATCTCCTCCTCATATATTCTATCCCATCTCAGTTAATGACACCCCTATAAACACAGTTGCTTAGAAAAATTAAACATCATCATTGATTACTCACTTTCTCTCAAAGGCTAATTTAATCTTACAGGAAGTCCTGTAAGCTCTACTTTCAATGAATACCATGAACATAAGTACTTTTCACACCCCACTTCCACCTCAATACAAGCCCTTACAATTTCCCTCCCATGTCACTGCCATGGCCTTCTCATCAGTCTTGATGCTCCTTCGTTTCCCTCTATAATCCATTCTCCACAGAGGAATCAAAATTTTCTCTTTAAACATGTAAAATGGATCACAACAGAATTCACCCAAGGGCTTTCCTTCCTACTTTAAACAAAATTGTAAGTCTTTGCCATAATCCACGTGGACTCACACGATAAGCCTCTGGCGACCTCCCCAACTTCATCTCCTACCTCTCGTTGCTCACACCACTCAGGTTACATTGGCTCTCCTGCTGTTCTTTAAATCTCCTGTCTCGTAACAGTATGCACGTTTGTTCTTCTGAGTCAGGTGCCTTGGGTTTTAGAACAGCAGTTACCACATCCTGGTTGCTGTCCTTGTTTCGTCCTCGTCTGCCAACAGAAGTCTCACTATTTGTCCCTAGCAGCCTGTCCTGAGACAGACTGAGACAAATGGTGTCCTGTCCTTTCCCAGTAGCCTATTCTCTCAGTCCCATTCAGCTGAGTGAGTAATTACAGCCATAAGGACTAACGTAAGGCCAGGTGTGGTAGCTTACACCTGTAATCCCAGCACTTTGAGAAGCCGAGGCTGGAGGATCACTTGAGCCCAGAAGTTTGAGGACAGTCTGGGCAACATGGCAAAGCCCCATCTCTACAAACAAATACAAAAAGTAGCTGGGCATGGTGGCATGTGCCTGTAGTCCCAGCTACTCAGAAGGCTGAGGCGTGGAGGCAGAGGTTGCAGTGAGCCGAGATGGTACCACTGCCACTCCAGCCTGGGTAAAACAGTGAGACCCTATCTTAAAAAAACAAACAAACAAACAAAAACTAATAGAACTAATATTTATCGAGTGCTTGCTTTGCGTCAAAGAACTTCACATTTTATACTTATTTTATTAAGTAACGAATATGATTTTTCCATCTTACTGATGAGAAAAATCAAAAATTAAATAGGGGCCGGGCGAGGTGGCTCACGCCTATAATCCCAGCACTTTGGGAGGCCGAGGCGGGTGGATCACAAGGTCAAGAGATCGAGACCATCCTGGTCAACATAGTGAAACCCTGTCTCTACGAAAAATACAAAAAATTAGCTGGGCATGGTGGCGCAGGCCTGTAGTCCCAGCTACTCGGGAGGCTGAGGCAGGAGAATTGCTTAAACCCAGGAGGCGGAGGTTGCGGTGAGCCGAGATCGTGCCATTGCACTCCAGTGTGGGTAACAAGAGCGAAACTCCATCTCAAAAAAAAAAAAAAATTAAGTAGGTTAGGTGAGCTGGACAAGATCACACTTTAGTGAGAAGCAGTATCAACCTATTCACTTATATGCTCCACTTGGACATCAGCGTTATATGCAAGTCTGGTGTTCATGTGCCAGTGAGAAAGAAAATCAAACCTAGAACCCACAATGGAAGTAGCAAGACTGAATAGAATGCTTTGGAAAAAACAAAGAGAAACTATTTCTCTTTCTGTCTCTCTGGCAGTTTGAACACTCACTAACTTAAACTACTTAATCTATCTCATTTACCAAGCTTTAAGAAGATGGTCCTACTCCAGTTTGGCATTAAAATCAGCTAAAGTGCCTTTAAAATGTATTAAAATATCCAGATACTAAACTATTTGACTTAAGTTTTAAATCCAAACCAAACATTGATACAGGAAAATTATGTTCTGCAAAAGCAAATCACTGTTTCAACATTATACGGTCTAGTTATAAAAAAGAGTGATGGGAAGTACATGTATTTAAAAAATAGGTGTTGAGTAATTTTACATACTCATCACAGAATATTTCTGAAGACTTATTTTAAATATTTTTTTAATCATAGTTCTACGTGTCAGAAAAGATTTTTCTTCTTGCAAGCACTTGTAAAAAGTGTAGGTACCAATAATTAAGTTGTCTCTCAGCTCCAAACCTTCCCTCCTATTCTTCTTCTTCTTTTTTTTTTTTTTTTTTTTTTTGAGACACGGTATCACTCTGTCACCCAGGCTGGAGTGCAGTGGTACAACCTTGTCTCACTGCAACCTCCACCTCCTGGGTTCAAGCAATTCTCCTGCCTCAGCCTCCCTACCGAGTAGCTGGGACTATAGGTTCACGACACCATGCCCTGCTAACTTTTGTTTTTTTTTTTTTTTTGTATTTTTAGTAGAGATGAGGTTTCACCATGTTAGCCAGGATGATCTCAATCTCCTGACCTCGTGATTCGCCTGCCTCGGCCTCCCAAAGTGCTGGGATTACAGATGTGAGCCACCAAGCCTGGCCTCTTCTTTTTTCTTTGTTTTTGGTGGGTTTTTTATGTGTATGGCTTTTTTGTTTAGGTTTTTGTTTTTGAGACAGGATCTCACTTTGTCACCCAGGCTGGAGTGTAGTGGCTTGATCACAGCTCCCTGCAGCCCTGGCCTCCTAGGCACAGGAGATCTTCCCCCAAGTGGTAAGAACTACAGGTGCAGGCTACCAAGCCAATCTAATTTTTGTATTTTTTGTAGAGACAGGGTTTCACCATGTTGCCCAAGCTGGTCTTGAACTGGGTTCAAACGATCCACCCACCTCAGCCTCCCAAAGTGTAGGCGTGTGCTCAGAGTGCAGCCCGGCAATCACGGCTCACTCACTGCAGCCTCAGCCTCCCAGGCTCAAGCAATCCCCTTGCCTAAGCTTCATGTAGCTGGGATTACAGGTGCATGCCAACACACCTGGCTAATTTGTTTGTGTTTGTTCGTTTGTTTTTAGAGACGAGGTCTCTTTGCTGCCCAGGCTGGTCTCAAACTCCTAGGCTCAACCAATCCTCCTGCCTTGGCCTCCCACACTGCTTAAATAAAGCGCTTGACCATATGTTAATGGGTCTGACACATAAGAGATATTCAGTAAATTTTCACTGAAGTCTTGAATGGAGGAATGAATAAATATTATCCAATTATTATTTTATTAGGTTTAATATAGATTGTGATAAATGAATAAACATGAACGTTGATAAAATTTCAGTTGGGGATGTGAGAGAATTTTTCTTTGTGAAAATAACTTCGGGGATAGTAGTATGTGTGTCAGAGGAAGTTTGAAATTGATATTTTGTGTTAGCAAAGTCATTGGTAGGAAATATTTAAGGAGTAAACCTAACAGCATGTTCTCTGAGCAGAGAAGAATGGCAGGTAGGCCATCTCATTGCTTGAATGGAGAAGTCTTCTGTAATTAAAAAATAAAAAATAGACTCTACAAAACCTTTTTTTTTTTAACCCTGCAATATAGCATAATGGTTATAAACACAACTGTCTGTTTCTGCCACCTCCTAGCTATGGGTGGACAATAGGTGAGTTATTAATCTCTTCCTGCTTCCATGTTCTCACCTATAAAATAAGAATAATAATACTCTCTTAAAGGATTATAGTGAAAATTAAATTAGTTTACATAGGGGGCTATGCCTGCTACCTGCAGCCACCATGATCATGGCTCTTCTGGATCTGGGGCCAGAATAAACAGCACCCACCAACCCCTTCTTTTGCCCTCCTCCAGGGCTACAGAGATGGACTTCATTTCCTGAGGATGGGGCTGCAATGGTCTTTGAGCTTAGCCTCAACCATCGGCCACCTGATGCAAGGAAGCTTCTATCCTACAAAGGAAAAAGAAAAGTAAGGAATGGAAGGAGATGATAGCGAGGTTGCAGAGAAAGGGAGACACTTATATACTGTTGGTGGGAGTGTAAATTAATTCAACCATTGTGGAAAGCAGTATGATGATTCCTCAAAGAGCTAAAAACAGAACTACCATTCAACCCAGCAATCCCATTATTAGGCCTATACCCAAAGGAATATAAATCATTCTGTTATAAAGACATATGCGTGCATTTGTTCATTGCAGTACTATTCACAATGGCAAAGACATGGAACCAACTTAAACACTCATCAATGGCAGATTGGATAATGAAAATGTGGTACATATATACCATGGAATATGATGCAGCCATAAAAAAGAACAAGATCATGCCCTTTGCAGGAATTTGGTTGGAGCTAGAGGCCATTATCTTTAGGAAAGTAACACAGGGACAGAAAACCAAATACCACATGCTCTCACTTACAAGTGGGAACTAAATGATGAGAACACATGAACACATAGAGAAGAATAACACACACTGCTGTCTAATTTAGGGTGGAGGGTGGAAGGAGGGAGAGAAGCAGAAAAGATAACTCTTGGGTACTAGGCTTAATACCTGAGTGACAAAATAATCTGTACAACAAACCCCTATGACATGAATTTACCTACATAACAAATCTGCATACGTACCCCTGAAGCCAAAATAAAAGTTTAAAAAAACAGAAAAAATAAGCCAGGCGCAGTGACTTAAGCCTGTAATCCCAGCATTTTGGGACACTGAGGCGAGTGGATCATGAAGTCAGGAGATCAAGACCATCCTGGCTAACACAGTGAAAACCCATCTCTACTAAAAATAAAAAGAATTAGCCAGGCATGGTGGTACACACCTGTAGTCCCAGCTACTCAGGAGACAGAAGCAGGATAATCACTTGAACCCAGGAGGCAGAGGTTGCAGTGAGCCGAGATCACACCATTGCACTCCAGCCTGGCGACAGAGTGAACTCCATGTCAAAAAAAAAAAAGAAAAAATAAATAAGTAAATAAATCAGTCAACATATGAAGTGTTTAAAACAGTGCCTATCATGTTAATAAGTACTATATATTATTTGTCATTATTATTTTTATGTAAAATATGGTACCTGTGATGGGTAATTTTATGTGTCAACTTGTTTGGGCCATGGTGCCCAGATATTTGGTCAAACATTATCTTGGATGTTTCTGTAAGGGCATTTATTGGATGAGATAAACATTTGAATTGGTGGATGCTGAGTAAAGCAGATTGCCTTCTATAATATGGGTGGGCCTTATCCAATCAGTTGCAGCCCTTCACAGAACAAAGAGTGACCTTCCCCAGACAAGAATAAATTCTGCCAGCAGACAGCCTTTGGAACTGAACTGCAATATTTGTTCTTCCCTGGGTCATTGGGCTGCCAGCCTACCCTACAGATTTTGGACTCACCAACTTCAATAACTTTGTGAGCCAATTTCTTAAAATAAATATCTTTCAATAGATAGACAGGTCTATATAGATAAGTAATTCTAAAGAGATAGATCTAGATATACATATGTACCCACATACACATAGAAACAGATCCTCCATTGGTTCTGTTTCTCTAGAGAACTCAGACTAGTGTGGTACCTAAGCCAGCGTGAGGCACCATCATTGGCACTGGAGCCCTGTGGGGCTTCAATTGCTCCAGATTGTCTGTTTTTAGGTTCCATAGAAAAAGATAATTTGTTTTTCAAGCAACAGTTTGCTAATGGCGTCATAATCTAACTGAAACACACACACACACTCTCTCTCTCTCTCTCTCTCTCTCTCTCTCTCTCTCTCTCTCTCTCTCTCTCCTGGAGGGCTTAACCTGAAGATCAAAAGTTAAAGTCATAGCCAAAATACTGTGTGGTATAGGGAAGCAGTGGAATTTGGAAAACTGGAGATCTAGAATATTGCCACACTTCTTTTTCTTCCTGGAAGATAGTTTTCTTCTGAAAAATCAATGTTTCAAAATACAATGCAATGCAAAGAGATTTATTAACAAAAACACTTTTCTTCATGCTGTATCTAATTGTATCTAATTGTAGTTAAGATACATCCATGATAGATTTGCTCCCATAAACTAATTAAATACTAGTGCAAGAATATAGAATTGTGGAACCCATGCAGGATGGTTGATTTAAAGCTTATGTGTTTTCTGCTGTGTAAATCATACAAACCGTTATCTCTATAAGGGGCAATGCTGAATGGGCAGGTATTGATTTCAGAATTCCAAATAATGTCAGCTTTCTTAAACTATAGGATAGAAGTTATTGAAGTGGAAACTGATGCCTTTGTGGGACCAGAGGCCAAAGGACAAAGTGTCTCATTAAAGAAAAGGAAAGAAGAGGAGAGTCCTCTCAAAGGAAAACACTCTTGAGGGACAGGATATTTGATATCTAGTCCGACGCCAAGCCCAAATAAACATTTACTTTGCTACCAATGCAAAACTATACGGTTTCCCGGTTAGAAGCTGTACATGATATTCACGAGAAAATGACTTTGTACTATAATAAATGTCATTTGTTTCATCAGATAACTGCAAGAAGTTGGGAGTTCTCACTTACCCCAAATAAAAAAAGATAGCATAGCAGAGACCACCTCTCTGGCAATACAACTGATTTGTAATTCTCTCTTAGCCTTAGATTGCCTTTGTTTGCAGCTCCCTCCTTCTGTGTTACCAGAGGAGTGAGCCATGATCTCAGAGACAGATCATTCTCTCTACCCACCCACAATTTCTGATACCCTAAACCTAACCTGAGTCTTTTCTTCCTAATCATAAGGTGGAACTTCCTTTCTCAAGAGACTACTGACATACGCTAAAGTTCACACATGGCCCTAGTTGACCAACAAATTAATCTCATTTAGCACTTCACATGAATCGTGAGATCATTTGCATGTTTAGTGATGACAATAAGTCTCTCCTCCCTATCCCATTCAAAGTTTTACCACAATGTGTATCTGAGTTGGGTTTATACTTTTAACATCTGCTGTTGCTACACATAAAAGATGAAGTTCAAATGTGTGACACGTTCATGAGTATACGTAAATAGGCTTCACATTATGTGAATGAATCTGTAGTTCTGAGCCTTTTTTCTCCCATTCTATAAAGCATTCAAGAATGTGTGTGTGTGTGTGTGAGAGAGAGAGAGAGAGAGAAGATAGAAAGGCACTTGATACCTAATTCTAATATTTTAAAAATACTTTCTTATTCCACCGCCCTCCAGAAATGACTCCCAGAATGTTAAGAGAACTAACCCACCAGGGGCAATACTATCTCAGATGAAGCTACTGAATTACTAAATTTAAAAAGAAACCGCAGTTTTCTACGCAACCATAATGAACAAACTGTTACTGGGATTGCCTTTTGACAACTAAAAGAAATTCAAACTGGGAAAAACACATGAAATGATTGTTTTTAGACATCGGCAGCCCACCACCATGCTTCCTAATGGAGGGAATGCAAATGTGGTCAGCCTGACCATCAACCCCCAAATTGCGCTCTAGAGGGAATTTCCAAACTGAGGCACAGTGAGGTGCCAGAGCGTTGCTGGCTGTCAAGGCATTCAAAGGCAAGGAGCAGGATCTCCGAGCTCACCCCCAATTCAGCATTTCATATCCCACTGCTTTGAGGCCCTCTTCTCTTCTAACCTGGAATACTGATATCTCTTCCCAAATTTATCTTCTTCCTTTCATTTTCACACTTCAAAATCCATCCCTGAAATATAGATCAGATTGATTTTTTTCTCAAATATAAATAAGATTGCAAATCTCTCAGTTAAAATTATTTGGGGATTTTTCTCTGCCTTTGGAATACATTAAAAATAGTACACAGAACATAAAATTTTAGTGGCCTGCATCTATATATTATTGCTCCCATCTTAGAGTAAATAGATGGGAGTGGTAACTCTGCCTTGCTTTTCTACCTCCACAGCTGACACTATAATCTTACTGGTAGTTGCCTGAATAGGACATTCTTTCACAAGCTCATGGCCAACTTCATGGGCACACAATCTGTATAGCCCAAGAGGTCCTTGGGCTCACAAGGGCCTTATATTTGGTTTAAGGCTCTGCTGTTGCCATCTTGAAATACTCAATACTTTTTAACAAGGTGCCCTATATATTCACTTTGCACTGTTGTATACACACACACACACACACACACACACACACACACAGACGTCCCACCTAGAATGGTACAAGACACATGGGGAATGGAGTAGTGTTTGGGTGGAATATAAAGAGCACTGGGGCACTTAGGTTTGAGTTTCAGCCCTGTGAGATTTTAGCTCTTAACTTCTCTTAATCTGTTTCATTACCTGTAATAAGGATTGAAATACTGCTCCTGCATACCACAACGGGGCTGTTAAAAGAATTGACTGAAATAACATAAAAGTTTGTAAACAGTAAATACAGAAGGGTTTTAATCATATCATCATTATCTTAATTGATTTACTTGCTTCAGTTAATATCAACTAATGTTCATTTCCAGAAGGAAGTATTAAGCATGTCAGAGAAGCTCATTATCTTTTATTCTCCAATAAAAACTCAGAAGGCTCTAATAGTGAGTTTGTAAAGTTTGTATTCAAGAAAAAAAATGTTTATAATACATTCCTCATAACACAAATGAGAATATCTTGGCTATTGTATAAGGATCAAATTATAGGTCAACTAAAACAGAAATTATGAAATTGATTCAACTATTAATTTCACAATTGATTCAACTATTAATTTATTTTGAGGAGGATGCCAGTTCCTGTGAAATGAACACATTCATATTGCTGGTGGAAATGGAGAAACAAAATACAGATCCATACAACAGAATATTATTCAGCTATAAAAAGGAAGAAGCTACTGATACACGTTGCATGATGAACTTGAAAAACAATGCAAAGAAAGAAGCCAAATGTAAGAGATCAGATATTTTATGATTCCATTAAATGAAACTTAAAAAAAAAAATCCATAGAGATAGAAACCTGATCTGTGGTTGTCTGGGCCTGAGGGTGGGAGTGCAGCTGATTGCAAATGGCACACAACAAATTCTTGGAGTAATAGGAATAACTTAAACCCGGATTGCAATGATGGTTGCACAGCTATATAAACTTACCAAAAATCATCTAATTATACAAAGAGTGAGTGATTTCATAATTGTACCTCAATAAAGTCACTCAAAGAAGAAAACAAGGAGGGAAGGAAAGAAGGAATAAAGACAGGAGAAAGACAAAAGAAAATTTAAAAAAGAGAAAAGCTCACTGCTATACAATGATCACTCCCAGCCCTAGCCCCACACTGCTTAGCACTAGCTCTGATACCAGCTTTGTGATCTTGACCGGTCATTCAATAAATGAAAGCTTAAAACTCCTTCCACCCATCTTCAAGGAAAATGAAACAGATTTTAAAATTGTTGATAGCTGTTGAGATGACCTTCCCTTCTCTTCATTAGAATTTCCTAACTTCTTATTTTCACTAGGAGGAAAAAGATCATGTCAAAATAAACACCTCAGTTTGCAAACTAAAATTATCTTTGCATATTCCTCGTTCTCTCTTGCAAGAAAGTGTCTTATTCTGTATTCTTGAATCCATCATTTTTTTTTTTTTTTGCATCATCATTCTTCCCCTTTCTGTGAATCCTCCTTGACTTATAAATGTACTCAAACACCTCAAATTTAAAACAAAACTCTATTTGCTGCTCTTGGACAGGGGTGGAATTTGTAATTACTAATTACTCATACCCTAAATCTTCCTCTCTTGAGTATCACCAATAATCTCCTAAATGCCAGATTCAGTAGTAGTTTCTCCAACCTCCTCAATAATCTTTCTATAGCTCACATCTCCATAATGCAATATTTTTAAAACCATTTTTTCTGGTACTGCTAGGATATTCCGGGCTATGTTGTTTTTCTCCTGCCCCTCCTACCTCTTCGGAGGCTAATTTTCATGCTTCATATCTCTAGCTATTCTTAAATGGAGCGTTTCATCTAGGTTCAAACACGTATGTTCCATACTATTCTATATTCTACCCCCACCACCAGACCTCTTTCATTTTTGCAGCTTCAACCCCTGCCTCTAAGGCTTTCAATCCCAACTTCTACCACCATCTCCAGTCCCATATTTTTTACTTCTTTCTGGATAACTCCACTTGTCTGTATAACTTCCAACACAAACTTAACATGCCCAGCTCCAAAAAGCTTGTGCTCATTTCATTCTGCCACAATAACTTTTAAAAATATGTAAAATGTAATACTAGTTTCCATTTGTTGGAACTATAGTAGGACATGGAGATTTTTTTTAAAAAAAGCAAGAGAGCTCAAGGTGAATATGGCCTTGAATAATTTATTCAGGGGAAGAACTAAATGTCCTATAACATTGTAGGGTGGAGTAGGGGGAAGCAGGGCTATTGCCAACAATTTGATTTATTACTTTTAATTCAATTCTTTTTTAATAGGTGCTCTTGACTTGCCCAAATTCCATCCACCAAGCTGCACTCTTGGGCTTCCAGCATTTAGACTTACTTCCTTGGAATGATCAAACCAAGGAAATTCTGTACTTGATTGTCTGCTGGTAGACTGTACCACTTCACTTTGTGATTCCTGTAACAGAATATTAATCTTGAAGAATTACCACCCTGATATTGGTCCACACTTGGGTGTGGCTCTAGTGTCACAGGATTTCTTCAGTGCTGCTTTGCCAGCTGGAAATCTCTGCAGCCACCATCATCTCTATCCAGGCCTCACTTGGGCCCACTGGGCTCAATCCACCTGCTCTTGTAGGCTGTGCTGGGCTCATGTCCACACAGATCTCACACCTACCACGGTTCCACATTCAGCCCACTGCTGGACTGGGCATGCTGTGAATGGCTTCCATGTTGGGTGCCAGCATCTATATGAGGGGAACATGGTGGTACCCCAAAACTCAGAGATGACAGCAACTGCAGAACCCAAAGGGTGTTACAGCTCTTGCTTGAGGAGTTCTGGTGTCTGAGCCTCCAGAAATGCCATAGCTCTTTGTTCCTGCAGCTTGGTGAGCAGGGGATATTACAGCTCTCTTTCTCCTGTATTCCCACGAGGAGGAGCATGTTACAGCTCTCTTATTCTCATGGTCTGCAGTTCAGCAAGTTCTGGGTTCTTGTCCCACAACCAAGAGGAATGATGTACACAGACACCAGAGCATGAGTAAGGCAGAGAAGTATTTTATTGAGCGACAAAAGAAAAGCTCGCAGCTGCAGGAGGGGACCCCAAAAGCAGAGGTAGCTGCCTGTGAGGCTGAGTCTGGGGTTTTTATGGGCTTAGAATGAGGGAGCATGTGCTGACTGGTCCATGGGCAGATTTGGAAAAAGCACAATTTGATAGGGTAAAAGGCATTATCCAGAAGGAACCAATCAAGAGAGATGGTATAAGACAGGATTAGAAGTTCTCGCTTCAGTAGTGGGCTCTATCTGAAATTGGCCTCTTGGTTTTCAGGTTTTACACTGTCTTTGGCTTGAAGGTCAGGTTTCACCAGGGACCCATCGTTATCTGCCTAGGAATTTGCCTTTCTCCTGCCACTATCACTAGTACTGCAGCAAGTTGTGGAAGACAGAGTCAATACCCATAAGAAAAAGACTGCTAACACAACCATTGCTGAATATTCCAGCATTGCCTTGCAAAAGCAAACAAAACATAAGACAACATCCTCACCAGATTTTGCCATCAATTACTTTAATTTCAGAAATCATTTGCATTTAAAATATATTAGACTCAGGAGTGCTTTGGTGGTCCTCGATTTTCAGAGTATTTTTCATTTAGATTGAAATGTCACTAGCTTCTAATTGAATGACAGAAAAAGCTAAAGTGATCTGTCACTGGAAGTTGCTCCTGAATTCTAAATATAAATCTTCTCTGATGTTAAAAGCAAAAATAAAGGCTTTCAGTAAAAATCTCACCAAAAATAATTTCCTTCTTTACTAAATGTGTACACTTTAAAATAAACCTGTCACCAAGATGTAACAATTATTAATATTTTCAACATTTGTTTCTATTTTTACTGATATTTTAAACCTTAAGGTATCAGGGTGCTTCCCTAAAAGATAAGGGCCTTTTTCTACCTACCTAACTATAATACTATTGCTGTACCTAACTCAATAAAAATTTATTTTCAATAATAATTTAGCATCCAGTTCATATCCAAAATTACCTAAGTTCCTCAAAATAACTATTTACAGTTGAATTTGTTCAAATGAGTATTAAAAGTCCATATATTACATTTAGTTTTTGCCTTTTAAGTCTCTTTTAATTCATAACATTTTTCAATGTCTGTATTTTTCCATTTGAAGAAAGAGCTGTACTTTTTTATTATCATGTCTATCACTTCTTTCATTGAATATTAACTTTTTCCTTTGTGGAAATGGTAATAATTCTGAATTGTTTTCTGAAAAAATGACAGCAAAGTCTTCCATCTATAAATAAATTTATGTCACCTACCATAGCAGATAAAGCTCAGCATGATTTTGAGGGCACAGTAAAAGGTCAGAAGCAATTCTATTATATGAAAGTTTTTTATTAACCACATGGTATTAGAGACCTTTAGAAGAGGTGGTAATGTAGAAAAACAAAAATCCACTTACTAAAGTTGATTTAAGAAAGTTAACACATTGGAGGGCACTTCTTTATTCAAAATGAATAGGTTTTTGGAATTGTCATAAAGCATCTTATCAAGATGAGTGTTTGAATTGCAAACGCTGTCAATGTACATAAAGGTCAAAGTAGTTATAATTTCCACAAACAGTAGATGAGTTTATGTACCTAAAAATTTGATTTCTCCTCAAAAATAAGCCAGGAAATGACAGACAGTGAGAAAGAAGGAGACAGAAAGAGAGTAAAAGAGAAGTATACACAACCTCAAACTACAGTCACTATTCATCATCATATTCAGATAGTAGCAGGAAGGTTCTAATCAATGAGCCATGCAATTTGCATACATTCCATAACACTTATTTTACTAATCTAAGAAATTTAACAATAAAATACCTTACACTAATCATCAGGGAAATGCAAATCAAAACCACTGAGATACCATCTCACACCAGTCACAATGATTATTATTAAGAAGTAAATAAACCACAAAGAAACAACAGAGAGAAGGAAATACTTATATACTGTTGATGGAAATGTAAATTAGTTCAGCCACTGTGGAAAGCAGTTTGGAGATTTCTCAAAGAACTTAAAACAGAACTACCATGTGACCCAGCAAACCCATTACTGGCTATATACCCCAAAGAAAATATATCTTTCTGCAAAAAAAAGACTCATGCACTCATGTTCATCAGAGCACTCTTCACAATAACAAAGACATGGAATCAACCTAGGTGCCCATCAACAGTGGACTGGATAAAGAAAATGTGGTATATATACACCATGGAATACTATGTAATTGTAACAAAAACAAAACCATGTTCTTTGCAGCAATGGAAATTTAGCTGAAGGCCATTATCCTAAGGCAATTAATGAAGGAACAGACAACCAAATATCACATGTTCTCACTTATAAGTGAGAGCTAAACTTTGAGTAAACATGGACACAAAGATCGCAACGACAGACACTGGTGACTACTAAGGGGGAGAAGAAGGGAGCAGAGCGAGGGTTAAAAAACTAATTATTTGGGTACGATGCTCACTACCTGAGTGATGGAATTCATTCACACTACAAATCTCATCATCATGCAATATACCCATCTAACAAATTTGCACATATACTCTCTGAATCTAAAATAATTTCAGGAGGGGACCAGAGGCCTGTTTTGGTTTATTACCTCTACAGGTTAGATTAAGACGCTTGATCTTATGTAAGATCCTGTTACAAAGTAAGTTTCAAGATGACCTCAGAGTAGCATCTGCTTTTAACTGTAACTTAAAGAATACCATAAATGGATCAGAACAATCAGTTTATTTTAGAGAATATAGGGAAAGGGTTGAATTTGCAACCCAGTCAATTCCACTTCTATTTTACCTTCTAGAAATTTCCTCTCAACAAAGTAACTCACAACAGGTCATCCTTCAAAAAATTCCCTAGAAAAACTGTTAATTGGTTTGGGGAAATATTTTTTGACATATTATTTAAATATGCCCTATATCCAGGAGTTAAAGACATATAGCTGAGGATTGGATGTATGCCCTACATCTAGAGGTGTGAGTTGGAATTCGACAACACAGAAATCTCCTTAATATCTACATAAAAAAGATTGAAGTTGGACTTCCACCTCATACCATACATAAAAATTGAGTCAAGATTAATTAAAAACTTGAATGTAAGAATAAAAATTATGAAACAGAAGAAAATATAGGTTAAACTTTTATGACCTTAGATTTGGTGAAGGATTCTTAGATACATTACCAGAAACACAACAACAAAAGAAAACGTAAATACATTGGATTTCATCAAAATTAAAAACTTCAGTGGATGAAATGACATGATCAAAAAAGTGAAAATGTAAGATACAGAATGGCAGAAAACATTTGCAAATCAATATCTGATAAGAATCTAGTATCCACAACACATACAGAACAGTTACAAATCAATGACAAAAGATAAACAACCCAATTTAGAAATGAGCAAATGACATGAATAGACATTTCCTCAAGGAATGGGCAACAAGCAGACAAAAAAATATTCAGTACTGTTAGTCATTAAGGAAATGCAAATCAAAACCACATTTCATGCCCAAGTGGATGACTGTAATTTAAAAAAAAGAAAATAACAGGTATTGACAAAGATGTGTAGAAATTAAAACCCTGTACGTTGCTGGTGGGAATGTACTGTGGAAAGAGTTTGGGCAGTTTTTTTTTTTTTTTAATTTAACCTAGAATTATCATATGACCCAACTATTCTACTCTTCAGTCTATGCCCACAAGAATTGAAAACAGATATTCAAACATAAACTTGTCTGTAAATGTTCATACTATTTACAATAGGAGTAAATAACCCAAATATCCATTAATTGACGAATAGATAAACAAGATGTGGCATATCCACACAATGGAATAGTATTTAGCCATAAGAAGGAATGCAGAACTGATATATGCTACAATATGGGTGAAACTCAGAAGCATGCTGTGTGAAAGAAATTGTATGATTGCATTTATATAAATAGGTAAATCCACAGAAACAGAAAATAAGTCAGTGGTTGCCAAAAACTAGGAAGTTTCTAGGGAATGCGGAGTGACTGTTAAATGGGCGTGGGGTCTTCCTCTGGAGTGATGGAAATGTTTTATAACTAGATAGAGGCCAAGAGTTGCATATATTGTGAATATATGAGTGCCACTGAATTGCACACTTTAAATTGGCTAATTTTACTTTCGAATTTTACCACAATTTTAAGAAGATGAGAAAACATTCACAATAATAAGATAATGTGGAACAATTTAAAGTTTTTGAGGAGGAAAGCAGCAGGACCTGACATTTAAGAAAATAATGCTGCCAAATCATGAAAAGTTCATTGAAGAGGGAAGAGATTTCAACCACAGGCAGTGACTGGCTTTTATTTTATTTTATTTATTTATTTATTTATTTTTGAGACAGAGTCTCACTCCGTCACCAGACGCCAGGCTGGAGTGCAGTGGCGCAACCTCGGCTCACTGCAACCTCCGCCACCCAGGTTCGAGCAATTCTCCTGCCTCAGCCTCCCGAGTAGCTGGGACTACAGGCGCATGCCACCACGCCCAGCTAATTTTTTTTGTATTTTTAATAGAGACGGGGTTTCACCACGTTGACCAGGATGGTCTCGATCTCTTGACCTCGTGATCCACCCGCCTCGGCCCCCCAAAGTGCTGGGATTACAGGCGTGAGCCACCGCGCCCGGCCCGTGACCGGCTTTTTATGACATGATTTATGATAATGAAAGTGATCATGTGTGTGTGGAGCTGATATGAAATTGGAAGGATGAAATCAAGAGTAGGAGTAAAACTTTCCAATATATGCCTTTTCATATAAATTTGATTTTTGAAAATAATTGTTTTAAACAAATGTTTGAGTTTAAACATGTCCATATGCCAGATATAAAATATAGGCTTATATTCTAGATGGAGAATTCAGAATAGTGCAAAAATCATTAGATAAAATGGAGAAGTGAAGAGAATGATCAGAAAATAGTAAGAGTCGAACAAGAGTGAATGTCTTACCTATTGAAAATAAAATACAATTATATTGGATAAACTTAGCTTCATGAAAATACTTGATGTTTCATGAAAATATTAAAAAAGAATGGTCCTTCCTTTTCCATGGTGTCTCACGTTTCTGAAAACTTTTCATAGATTAATGTTAGCCTCCAATTATCTCTCCTCCTTATTTCTTTAATTCAGCCCTTTCTGTCTTTTACTTAAGTTAACTTAATCTCTTGCTATTATAAACAATGTCACAATGAATAAAATCGAGCTTGTATTATTTCACAAAGGCACATTCACCATGGTGGAACAGATTTTCCAAGCAAACTTGCTGTAATTTGATAGATATTGCCCAATTTCCCTTCATCTGACAACTGTAACTTTTTTCCTTGGTCATACAATGCAAATAGTATCCATTGATAACATCAAAATTTGTGACATCTTCTAATGCAGGTGTGAAGTGACATCAAAATATAGTTTCAAATTGCGTTGTTCTTTTTATGTTTATACTGAGAACTTTTCATATTTAAGGCCATTTGTTATTGTTATTTTCCATGGTATCTGCTAGTCATTTCCTTAGCCTACCCTTCTAATTGGACTCTGTTATTCTTTTCCCATTTCTAAAGAATCTTTACATATTAGGGACATTAGCCTTTCATGTCTAAGTTGCAAATATCTGTTCTAAGAATGTCATTTGCTTCTGGTTGTGCCTTTCCTGCCATGCCATATAAATATATATTTTTAATATAGTTCATATATTTTTAATATAGTTCATATATTTATATATGTATATACATCATATATCTATAAAGCCTATTTTATATATTTATATGGCATGGCAGGAAAAGGACAATAACAAAGCCTATTTTATATATTTAAAGCCTATTTTATATATCATATATGTGTGTGTGTATGTATATAAAATATGCTAGTAGTTTTCTAACTTTATTGACCTAGGATCTGAAGTCACAGTTAGAAAGACACTTTTCACACCAAGTAGCAAGTTTGCTCGTGTTTTCTTCTAGTAGGTAAGTGGTCTTATTAGCATATTGATAGGATTTGACTGTGTCCCCAGCCACATCTCATGTTAAATTGTACTCCAATAATTCCCATGTGTTGTGACAGGGACCAGGTGGGAGATAATTGAATCATGGGGGCAGTTTCTCCCATACTATTTTCGTGGTAGTGAATAACTCTCATGATATCTGAGGGTTTGATAAGGGGAAACCTGTTTTACTTGGCTCTCATTCTCTCTTGCCCTGCTATGCAAGAAGTGCCTTTTGCCTTCCACCATAATTGTGAGGCCTCCCTAGCTATGTGGAATTGTAAGTGTATTAAACCTCTTTCTTTTGTAAATATCCCACTCTCAGATATGTAATTTTTGTTTTTTTTGAGACAGAGTCTTGCTCTATCCTGCAGGCTGGAGTGCAGTGGCCTGATCTCTGCTCACTGCAACGTCTGCATCCCAGGTTTAAGTGATTCTCATGCCTCAGCTTCCCTCAAGTAGCTGGGATTACAGGCACCTGCCATGACCCCCGGCTAATTTTTGTATTTTTAGTAGAGATGGTGTTTCGCCATGTTGGCCGGGTTGGTCTCGAACTCCTGACCTCAGCTGATCCACCTTAGCCACCACTCCCGGTCATGTATTTTTATATATTGTCCACTTTGATGCGTTTGGAATTTGTACTCACTTAAAGATATAGGTACAGCTTTGTCTTAGCCTATATAACTTCCTAATAGCACCATTTTTTAAACAGTCGAAATGTATCCCACCTATTAAATAAGCAGAATAAATCCTCACATTTATTTGCTTCCATTTCTGGGCTTTCTATCCTGTTACATTTTTGTCTATGTACAGGCAGTTGCAGTACTGCACTGTTTTAAATATTAAAGTACTATAGCATATATTAATATTTGGGAAGGCTAACCTCGTATTACTGCTCTTCCTTTTCAGAGTTTTCCAGGGTTTGTTTTTTTTTTTTTTTTTCATTTTCCCTTGTGAGCTTCAGAATCAACTTGTTTCATCCCACAAAAACAACATATTGAAACAAGCAGTGGGGAAAGGATTCCGGATTCCCTGTTTAATAAATGGTGTTGGGAAAACTGGCTAGCCATGTGCAGAAAGCAGAAACTGGATCCCTTCCTGACACCTTACACTAAAATTAACTCCAGATGGATTAAAGACAAACATAAGACCTAACACCATAAAAACCCTAGAAGAAAATCTAGGCAAAACCATTCAGGACATAGGCATAGGCAAGGACTTCATGACCAAAACACCAAAATCATCTGCAACAAAAGCCAAAATAGACAAATGGGACCTAATCAAACTCCACAGCTTCTGCATGGCAAAAGAAACAGTCATTACAGTGAATCGGCAACCAACACAATGGGAAAAAATGTTTGCAATCTACCCATCTGACAAAGGGCTGATATCCAGAATCTACAAAGAACTAAAACAGATGTACAAGAAAAAAACAAACAAGCCCATTCAAAAGTGGGCAAAGGAAATGAACAGACACTTTAAAAAAGAAGACATACATGAGGCCAACAAAGATATGAAAAAATGCTCATCATCACTGGTCATTAGAGAAATGCAAATCAAAACTACATTGAGATACCATCTCACGCCAGTTAGAATGGCGATCATTAAAAAATCAGGAGACAACAGATGCTGGAGAGGATATGGAGAAATAGGAACACTTTTACACTGTTGGTGGGAGTGTAAATTAGTTCAACCATTGTGGAAGACAGTGTGGCGATTCCTCAAGGACCTAGAAATAGAAATTCCATTTGACCCAGCAATCTCATTACTGGGTATATATCCAAAGGATTATAAATCATTCTACTATAAGGACACATGCAGACGAATATTCATTGCAGCACTGTTTACAATAGCAAAGACCTGGAACCAACCCAAATGCCCATCAATGATAGACTGAACAGGAAAAATGTGGCACATATACACCGTGGAATATTATGCAGCCATGAAAAACGATGAGTTCGTGTCCTTTGTAGGGACATGGATGAACCTGGAAACCATCATTCTCAGCAAACTGACACAAGAACAGAAAATCAAACACCTCATGTTCTCACTCATATGTGAGTGTTGAACAATGAGAACACATGGACACAGGGAGGGAAGCATCACACACTGGGATTTGTCGGGGGGAAATAGGGGAGGGACAGTGAGGGGTGGGGAGCTGGGAGAGATAGCATGGGGAGAAATGCCAGATGCAGGTGATGGGGAGGAAGGCAGCAAATCACACTGCCATGTGTGTACCTATGCAACAATCTTGCATGTTCTTCACATGTATGTACCCCAAAACCTAAAATGCAATTTAAAAAAAAAAAGAATTCATAAAAACAATAGAAAAGCAAAAAAAAGTCAAAAAATCTAAAATATATCTGTAACAATTTTAAGATACTGATTAAATGCTAAAACGATAAAAAAAACTCGTTCTCAAAACTCCCTAGAAGAACGATTATATAAATGTAAATACCCTAACATTATCCAATGAGCTATGTTTCACAACAATTAAAGCAGTTTTAAACTCAAAAAAAAAAACATATTGATATTTTAATTGGAATTACATTTGATTTGTAAGTTCACTTAGAGAGTGATGTATTTACAATGTGAGTTTTACTATCCACATACATTGTACAGCTTCTCAAAGGTTCAAATCTTTTATTTCCTTCACTAATATTGGGAAATCTTTCTCTCATATGTTTTCTCATTTCAAATTAATTTTTTTCTATGTAGTTCATCTTTTTGTGGCTTCTCAATCTTTATACAAACTAATCAGTTGCTGATGAATATATGAAAACTATTGATTACCAACTTATGTGTAGTAATTTTTCAGTTATTTTTCTATTAGGTAAAAATTTTTTCTTATTGAATAAAGCCCAGACTGTTTGTCTGTTTATTTATTTATCTATTGAGACGGAGTCTCACTCTGTCACCCAGGCTGGAATGCAATGGCATGATCTTGGCTCACCGCAACCTCTGCCTCCCAGGTTCAAGTGATTCTTGTGCTTCAGCCTCCCAAGTAGCTGGAATTACAGGTGTGTGCCACCACGCCAGGCTAATTTTTGTATTTTTAGTGGAGACAGGGTTTCACCATGTTAGCCAAGCTAGGCTCAAACTCCTGACCTCAAGTGATCTGCCTGCCTTGGCCTCCCAAAGTGCTGGGATTTCAGGTGTAAGCCACCACACCCGACCTTCCCAGACTTGTTTAGAATGCAGTTAAACTCCCCACAATTTATCTTTCTGGCACTCTGTGTGATTTTTTTTCCTCCACCTTCCTGTCCAGGCTCTCTGGTTCACTTACTTTTTCTGACTATGCGACATACTTTTATATTAATGTGGTTTTGTCTTTTTGCTTTGTTCCCATTTCAGCCACCAAATAGCCAAAGTCCAAATTATTAGTATTGTCTCCCTACAACTTTCTCAGATTTCTTTTTTTTTTTTTTTTTTTTTTTTGAGACGGAGTTTCGCCCTTCTGGAGTGCAATGGCGCGATCTCGGCTCACCGCAACCTCCGCCTCCTGGGTTCAAGCAATTCTCCTGCCTCAGCCTCCCAAGTAGCTGGGACTACAGGCACGTGCCACCATGCCCAGCTAATTTTTGTATTTTTAATAGAGATGGGGTTTCACCATGTTGACCAGGATGGTCTCGATCTCTCGACCTCGTGATCCACCCGCCTCGGCCTCCCAAAGTGCTGGGATTACAGGCGTGAGCCACCGCGCCCGGCTTTCTCAGATTTCTAATTTATCTAGCTAGCATAGCTCCTGTCTCTTTTTTGCTGCAGCATGTTGCATAGATCTGGTCCCTCTCTTATACGCTAGATGATCAATTGTGTATCTATTATTCCCCTAGCTTTTGAGTTCCTTAACAGCCACCAAGTGGTTGTTTTTAATTTCTGTATTTCTTTTGCATCTTGGATGAGTGCCTAGAAAATAGTATTTATTTGTTGAAGTAGAAAGATAGATCGATAGAACAATATATAAATGATAGACAAGTTAGTAGAAAATGGAGATAGAATATGAGAGACATGGATACAGACAGAGAGACAGATGATAGATAGATACACAAATACGTATCAGTAGTTTCTGGACTTCATTGTTTCACAGATCAATAACATTTCAAAAAAAATATGGAGACAAGTACAAAGTTGTTAGGTTTTGTTCGTCTAAATCAGAGCATTAAAAAACACCGCAAAATGGTCTTTCTATCCATCTTCATTTGACATGAGAAAAGACCTATTAACCCCAAATTAGCAAGAAGGACATGAATTTTAGACTCAAGCATTGTCTTTTCAATTGTATAAATTGGGTAGAAAAATGGCAACAGCATAGTTTTGAATCTTCTCACTTCTGGAAATCACAGCAGTGAGGATAACAACAGTATCAACCGCAATAAAAAGTACACACTACATCCTCGGCAAAATGACAGTGTCAACGCTCCAAATGACACTGAAATGTGGTCAGAACATCCGAGATCTAAAGAGCAGACCCAAGAAGCAGCATTGGTGCAGTCCCAGCATTGGGAAGAATGGGAGAAGAGGGGCTTAGTAGCGGTCATCTCAGAGACCGATGGCAAACATTTTCTCCTGGAACCATCCATTCTTGCCATTATGGGAAACGCCAGTCCAAGACGGAATAGAGAGCAATAACTGGAGAAGGCAGAGGGAAAAACCAAGGGGAGAGCCCAAGGAAGGCCTAAGGTCACTAAACTCAGAAAACACTCTTTTTAAAAAAGGAAAGATACAGTGGAAGGCAGTAGCTAGGATTCTCGTTAGCCAGGGCTGGGAAGACTCAACACTTTCGTACACCCTTGTGAGAACAAGGAAAAGTGGAGCTACACAGCGAGATCATAGTTTTGAAGAAATAATTCATCACTGCGGCATCAGAAGAGGAAGACTTTGAGCAAAAGAATCTGGAGAACTACCCTGGTTCCTCCCTCACTCCACAGGAATCTTGCTAATGGCTAGTCTGGAAAAAAACAGCATATTCAAGTAAGTATAAGCAAAACATTCAAAAAAAACTCTTTATTTTTTTAACCTTGAATAACATG
The DNA here is from genome assembly GCA_004027835.1 of Alouatta palliata. Taxonomy (NCBI): domain Eukaryota; kingdom Metazoa; phylum Chordata; class Mammalia; order Primates; family Atelidae; genus Alouatta; species Alouatta palliata. Next base: position 27,092 of record PVKV010012294.1, on the reverse strand, counting down.
GGTTTGAAAAAGAAACTCTCTAAAAGAATATGAAGAAAACGTGCCAGAAAATAAAGTCTTGAGGAGAGTGAGCTGATTCATTCTGTGTTTTTGGAAGATAACTTTAGTTATCTGAGTGAAAGATAAATTGTAGAGACTGGAGACTGATAAAATAGATCAGTTAAAAAAAGGAACTATAGTCAAATCTCTGTTGATTTATTCATCACCTATTTATTGTCTATGATGTGCCAGGAACTGTCTCAAATCTGTGGAAATAACAGTGAACCCTACCCTCAGATATGTTATATTCTAACAAAGTGAGATCACTCATACAAAAAACAGATATACACCATGTCAGGTAATTATAAGCACTCTTGAAGTAGTCAAGGAAGTAAGCATGTTCTTGGGACATGACAGGTGTGACCACTGCACTGTCAACACAATAAACCCCAGAATTTGCATCATAGTCAAACTCCTTCAAGTGCAGCGATCTCCAGTAGCTAATTTCCTCCATAGAGAACAAGTGCACGTGGATATTACCTGTCCTCAGATTGACTCTTTGGTCATTAGAACAAACATGTACACCTACTGCGAATGTGCACCCAGAGGGCTACCCAGAACAGGCTTACTAGTTACGCTTCCTCCTACCCTCTTAGGAAGAATCATGTAAGACTCCTATAAATGGCATTTACCCAGTAACAGTCAATGCTGTCATCCTCTCGAGCCGCCCGCTTGGAATCCTCTCTCAGCGCATGCTGTCTATTCTATACCTACCTTTTGGAGTATTCTTTCTCCTTTGCAATAAATTGCTCTATGCTGCATCTCCATTGCTGTATGTTTCATATTTAAATTCTTTTAAACTAAGAAGACAGTGTATTAGTCCATTCTCACACTGCTAAAAAGAAGTACCTGAGACTGGGTAATTTATGAAGAAATGAAGTTTAATTGACTCACAGTGCAGCAGGCTTAACAGGAAGCATGGCTAGGAGATCTCAGGAAACTTACAATCATGGTAGAAGTTGAAGCGGAAGCAAGCACATCTTACCATGGCAGAGCAGAAGAGAAAGAGGGAGAAAGGGGAAGTACCACACACTTTTAAACCAGCAGATCTCATGAGAACTCACTCACAAAAACAGCAAGGGGGAAATCCACCACCATGATCCAATTACTTCCCACCAGTCTCTCTCTTAACACTGGGTATTACAATGTAACTGGGGATTACAATTTACATGTTACAATTTAACAGGAGATTTGTGTGGAGACAGGAGCCAAACCATATCATTCCATCCGTGTTCTTCTCAAATTTCAAAACACAATCATGCCTTCCCAACAGTCCCCTAGACTCTTAACTCATTTCAGTATTAACTCAAAAGTCCAAGTCCAAAGTATCATCTGAGACAAGGCAAGTTGCTTCTGCCTATGAGCCTGTAAAATCAAAAACAAGTTAAGTTACTCTCAAGATACAATGGAGTTCAGGCATTGGGTAAATAGATCCATTAAAAGAGAGAAAAATCAGTCAAAACAAAGGGGCTACAGGCCCCTTGAAAGTTCGAAACCCAGCTGGGCAGTCATTAAATCTTAAAGCTTCAGAATGATCCCCTTTGACTCCAAGTCTCACATACAGGCCACACTGATGCAAGGGATAGTCTCCCAAGACCTTCAGCAGCTCCGCCCCTGTGGCTATGCAGAGTATAGCCCCTGCAGCTCCTTTCATGGGCTAGCACTGAGTGCCTTTAGCTTTTTCAGGTGTACAATGCAAGTGTGAATCCACCAATCTGTCAGTGAATCTACCATTCTGAGGTCTGGAGGACAGTGGCCTCTTCTCACAGCTCCATTAGGCAGTGTCCCAGTAGGGACTCTGTCTGGTGGCTCCAACCCCTCATTTCCCCTTTGCACTGCCCTAGTAGAGGTTCTTCCTGAGGGCTCTGCCCCTACAGTAGACTTTTGCCTGAACATCCAGGCATTTCCCTACATCCTCTGAAATCTAGACAAAGGTTCCCAAACCTCAACTCTTTCCTTCTGCATACTTGCAGGCCCAATACCATGTGGAAGCCGCCAAGGCTTAGGGCTTGCACCCTCTGAAGCAATGGCCAGAGCTGTACCTTGGCCCCTTTTAGCCACGTCTGGAGCTAGAACAGCTGGGACATAGGGCACTGTGTCCTGAGGCCTCCTTGTGATGGAAGGAGCTGCCACAGAAATCTGCAAAATGCCCTGGAGACATTTTTTCCATTGTCTTGGCCGTTAACATTCAGTTCCTTGTCACTTGCGCAAATTTCTGCAGCAACCTTGAATTTCCCCTTAGAAAATGTGTTTTTCATTTCTACCACATGGCCAGGATGCAAATTTTCCAAACTTTTATACTTTGCTTCCCTTTTAAATATAAATTCCAGTTTCAGATCATCTTGGTTCATGCATATGAGCATACACTTTTGGAAACAGCCAGGTTACATCTTGAATGCTTTGCTGCTTAGAAATTTCTTCTGCCAAGACATACATGAAGCCAACAAACATATGAAAAAATGCTCATCATCACTGGTCATTACAGAAATGCAAATCAAAACTACATTGAGATACCACCTCATGCCAGTTAGAATGGCGATCATTAAAAAATCTGGAGACAACAGATGCTGGAGAGGATGTGGAGAAATAGGAACACTCTTACACTGTTGGTGGGAGTGTAAATTAGTTCAACCATTGTGGAAGACAGTGTGGC
>PVKV010012294.1:0-24300 GCA_004027835.1 Alouatta palliata | reverse complement strand
GACCTGGAACCAACCCAAATGCCCATCAATGATAGACTGGACAGGGAAAATGTGGCACATATACACCATGGAATATTATGCAGCCATCAAAAACGATGAGTTCGCGTCCTTTGTAGGGACATGGGTGAACCTGGAAACCATCATTCTCAGCAAACTGACACAAGAACAGAAAATCAAACATCGCATATTCTCACTCATAGGCGAGTGTTGAACAATGAGAACACATGGACACAGGGAGGGGAGCATCTCCAACTGGGGTCATTTGGGGGGAAAAAGGGGAGGGACAGCGGGGGGTGGGGAGTTGGGGAGGGATAGCATGGGGAGAAATACCAGATATAGGTGATGAGGAGGAAGGCAGCAAATCACACTGCCATGTGTGTACCTATGTAACAATCTTGCATGTTCTTCACATGTACCCCCAAACCTAAAATGCAATAAAAAGTATATATATATTAAAAAAAAAAAAAGGAAATTTCTTCTGCCAAATAACCTAAAGCATGTCTTTCAAGTCCAAAGTTCCACAGATCTCTAGGGCAGGGACAAAATGCCACCAGTCTCTTTGGTAAAGCATAGCAAGAATGACTTTTACTCCAGTTCCCAATAAGTTCCTCATTTCTATCAGAGACCTCCTCAGCCTCAATTTCATTGTCCCTATCACCATCAGCATTTTGGTTGAAACCATTCAACAAGTCTCTAGGAAGTTCCAAACTTTGCTTCATCTTCCTGTCTTTTTCTGAACCCTCCAGACTCTTCCAACCTCTGCCCCTTACCCAGCTCCAAAGTCGCTTCCACATTTCAAGTATTTTTATAGCAATGCCCCACTTTCCTGGTACCAATTTTTTGAATTAGTCCATTCTCACACTGCTATAAAGAATTACATGAGACTGGGTAATTTATGAAGAAAAGAGGTTTGATTGACCCACAGTTCCACAGGCTGTACAGGAAGCATGGCTAGAAGGCCTCAGGAAACTTACAATCATGGTGGAAGGTGAAGGGGAAGCCAGCATATCTTACATGGCCAGAGGAGGAGAAAGAGAGAGAAGGGGGAAGTGCGACACACTTTTAAACCATCAGATCTCATGAGAACTCACTCACTATTATGAGAACAGCAAGGGGAAAATCTGCCCCCATGATCCAGTCACCTCCCACAAGGTCTCTCCCTCAGCATTGGGGATCGCAATTCAACATGAGATTTGGGTGGGAACACAGAGCCAAACCATACCAGACAAGGATCCAGCTTTCACAAGAGCCATCAACATTTTGAGGAAAAATAAAACCAGTAAGAGCACAGAAAATGATGTTGAGGTGAGACAGTCAGGGAAGTTCTATCAGGTGAGGTACCGTTTGTACTGAGACCTGGACAAAGTGAAGTAAGACATGAGCCAATCTTAGTGAGAAGATGGTACTTGGTAGAGGTTAGGAGCTAGGAGTATGTGTTAAAGCAAATGGGTTGGAAACTCTGCATCATTGGAGAGAGTGTTTAAACACAACCTGGCACAAACAGAAGGACTAAATAACACACCTATATTTGTCTTAGATGTGGAGAGATGTACTACAGGAAGACTTTGAGAAGGTAGAGGCTAGGAGACAGATTTGGCAGCCCTCTGTTCTCTCTAGGCTGCTTTTATCAAAGCAATGCCTTTTTGCTTAAGACAACTTATTCACCTTTGCCTCATGAACATAAAGCTAAGAACGTTGCTTCTGGAAATGACCAGTCTTTTTTTTTTTTTTTTTTTTTTTTTCCCCCACCATGCATTAGGAATAAGCCAAATTGCACTGGGGGGGGAAACAGGAAGGAGAATGATTTGACAACCAATTGCCTTAGGGGGTAAAGCCAGTCAGTTATTTCAGGAACATGGTATTACAGTCCTTTCAAGCTGAAAAGGGAATCTTAAGTAGTGTTGACCTTTTCAAACACTGTCTTTCCTCATATATTCCTCATAAAGTGAGATAGCTAGTCTGGAAGATCATTTGGCAGTTTCTTAAAAACTAAACGTGCACTTATCATACAACCCAGCAATTGCATTCTTGGGCATTTATCCCAGAGAAATAAAAACTGATGCCCATACAAAAAAATTGTAAATAATTGTTCATAGCAGCTTCATTCGTAACACTTAAAAACTGAAAACAACAAAAATTCCCCTCAATAAATGAATGGGAAAACAAATATTGGTACGTCCATACTATGGAAAACTACTCAACAATAAAAAGATACAAACTATTGACTGATACATGCAAAGACTTGAATGGATCACAAGGACCTTGTGCTAAGCGAAAGCCCCATCCTGAAAGGTTATATGCTGTGTGATTCCATTCATACAACATTCTCTATATGACAAGATTGTAGAGTTGAAAAATAGATTCATGGTTTCCAAGTGTTATGGATGCTGGGAGATAATAAAGTGAGTTTAACTATAAAGGCACATGGGAGACCTGTGTGGGATGGAATTTGACTTCAGTGTTGGTTATACAAATCCTCACATGTGATAAAATAACATGGAGCTACATAACACACTGGTACCAATGCCACATTTCTGGTTTTGGTATTATACTATAATCATGTAAGACAGAACCATTGGGGGAAATAAGTGAAGGATACATAAGACCCATCTATGCTATTTTTGCAACTTTCTATGAATCTATACTTACTTTAAAAATTTTATATTTTAAGGTTTTTAAACCCTAATGAGGGTCTCCAGACATTAGAAAAAAAATTATCTTCCACTTTTTATGATCAGAGGAACTTACACAAACTTAGAATTGATTTTTATAAAACATATTTATACTTTACAGAATGGTACAGAATTTTCAGTGGAGTCTAGAATTGCAGAGATTTTAATCAGAAATCAAGTCTAAAACATTGTTCTATGGTTTCTGAAAAAGTTGAAGTCTGACCTCATTCAGGACCACACTCATGGGTGGGTTTGGCTTTTGTCTGGTAGTCTAAGCAATTGCCTCTTCTGTTTCTTCTTCCGAGTTGAAAGAAATCCGCAAAGCATCCACTCTTGATCGTCGAAGTTCAGGCTAGTTCACACAGGCTGGCAAGAACAGTGTAGCTTTCTACAATGTTAGCTGCTAGTTGCTTAATTTCTGTATTGCAGAATGCTTTTTGGTGTTTACTTCTCAACTCAGGAAAGTGTACACAATGTCATACATAGGACCCTCGGTTTCCGGCCATCTAATATTTGAATGGATTTAAAAGGTATTTGATCACACGAGTTTTCCACTTGCTTTTTATGATGCCCAGCTCAACTGCCATTGTCTCTGTCAAGATTTCTCTGACCTCCCTCCTCAACCCCATGCCCATTGTTTTTCTTTTCTATGTCCACATGCGACTTATACTCACAAACCATAGGTATCATAGATTCTAATGATATGTCTGTGCTTCCACTGAATTTTAAGATTTTGCTAGCAAAATCGTAAAGTATCTACTAGAGCTCTTATCACAAAATAAGCAGTAAAGAAACATTGGTTGACTTTCATTTACACAATTATTTGATAAATTCCTCCTGCTGAAAATTCAGGCCCTAGGATTTAACAGTTCACAATAGGTAAAGTTAGAAATGCAGGGTTTATTTTCTTCCCTAAGTTGCAAGCAGGCAAACTGTAAGATTAGGTGACTTTGTTACCAAACTGAAAAACAAGCATCTCCCATGTTCTTAGGGAAAACTTACTTGGACAAAATTTTAATCTGAATGCAAATGCTGTAGACTAAAATCAGCGCATGCTAAGCATTTAGCACAGTGCCAGGCAGAGTTAGCACTCAATAAATGTTACCTACCACCTATTTCATCCATTTTTAAAATGTACCTATTTTGTTCACATTTTAACTTGTAGAATCAGGATGCGTCTTAATTGCTTTAATTTTCCAGGGCTTAAAGTAAAAAAAAAAAAAAAAAAAAGAATCAGAATGCATCCTGTCATCCACGGTATCTTACAATATCTTTCAGCCAGATGCAGTCCTGATGTAATTGTTTCAATCCCTTCCCTTGATCCCACTTAGTAAGATCAAGAAAGCACCAAGAGCCAAGTGTCTTAGGCTCAGTGAAATATGCATATTAAAATTGTGCCTGGTTACATCCTGGAATAGTGCCTGTCACAGAGTAGGTGTGAATATGTGTTGAATAATAACTAATATGATAACCTTTGGTTACAATTTACAATTTAAAATACCTTGTAAATTGGAAATGTGTCTAAAAGACAAGAGCTCTTTTCTTTTGGTGATGTCTATAAATGTCAGCAGAATGTCACCCTTGTTCTGTCTTATATTCAGACATAGGCATTACCAATTATTGTAGGAGAGGTGCAAATTAGAAAGGCTGATGGTATTTTGCAAATATATGCACTGAAGGGGTAAATAGCTAACTGCCAATGTGAACGAGTTTCTGTTGCCATTTCTTCTCAGCAGAGTTGATCCTGAGCTATTTCCTGCTTTCTCGGTAGAAAATGCATTCCCCATGTTACTCATCTCCAAAAGCAGCATGAGTTACTTCATCTTAAAAAAGCAATGTGAATTTCTTGTGAAAATAAAATATACATGGCTCAAGTACAATCTTTAAAAAATCATGTAGTATAGCCATTATAAAAAACATTATGAAGCTTCCTCAAAAAAAAATAAAATTAGAAGTACCATACGATCCAGCAATCCCACTACTGGGTATAATATATCCAAAGGAAACGAAATCAGTATGTTAAAGAGGTATCTACACCCTCATGTTCACTGCAACTGTATTCACAATAGCCAAGATATAAAACCAACCTAAGTGTCCATCAATGAATGAGTAGATGAAGGAAATGTGATACATAAACATGATGAAATACTATTCAGTCTCTTAAAAGAAAGAAATCTTGTCATTTGCAACCACATGGATGAACCTGGAGGTTATTATGTTACATGAAATAAGCCATGTACAGAAAGATAAATACTGCATGGTCTCACTTATGTGTAGAATCTAAGAAAGTCAAACTCATAAAAGCAGAGAGTAGAATGATGGTTATCAGGGGTTGGGGGGTTGAAGGCATAGGAGGTTGGGGAGACATTGGTTGAAAGATAACAAAATTTCAGTTAGATAGGAGGAATAAGTTCAAGAGACCTACTGAAACACATGTTGACTGCAGCTGATAGCAATGTATTGCATTCTTGATCATTGCTGAAAGTAGATTTTAAGTGTTCTCACCACAAAAATTGATAATTCTATAAGGTAATGTATATGTTAGTTCAATTTAGCCATTCCACAATGTATACATATTTCAAAACATCATGTTGTACCATAAATATGTACAAATTTCATTAATTAAAAAAAACTTTTTTTAAGAATCACGGGAGGAAAGACAGTATCAGAGGTCTTTTTCTCTTAAATCTGGTAGAGTGTATTCCCCAGTTTTCTCTTTTGACCTGAGACTTCATAGAAATGATACAATGAGAATTTTCTTTTTTAATTTCCAGGATACAAGAGAATTTAGGAAGAAATATACAAATATAAACACAGAGAAAAAAAGTCCTCTGCAATTCATCTCTTCTCTTTTACTAATGTCACCAACCACTGTCCCATAACCCAGGCATTTTACCTCTTTTTCACCCCACAAATCCAACCAGCCACTAAGTCCTGGACATTCCGCCTCAGGATAGTCACTGTCCTTCTGTCCATTTTCACGTCTACTGCCAGTTCAAGGTCAGGCTCTTCCTATCCAGCCCAGGTTAGAATAGCCTCTAGACCATTTTCTCTAGTCCAGTCTTTCCTACACTGAGGTGTCCTACACTGATGGAAATGGATTATCAATTTTATATTCAAAAATTTTCAGAAGCTCCTTCTTGCCACTTTGATGGCTAATAGACATCTCAAACTCAAGACTATGGCCCTGGCCTTTCCTTACAAACTCTCATTTTCCATAATCTTTCTATCACAGTTAACGGTAGACATCTCAAAATGAACGTGTTCAACTTGCAACACCCAATATGCATTCAAAACTCACTCCTCCCACAGTCTTCGCCATCATTGCAGTTAATTGGGGCAAAAACCTTCAAATCTTTCTTGGCACCTCTCTTGTTCCCACATCTAACATCCGATCCATCAGAAAAAAAAAAAATCTGTCAACTCTAATGTCAAAATAAATATCCAGAATCCAGCTACTTCCTGACACCTCCATTGTTATTTCTATTACTAGCTGGTCCCAGCCACTTTGGGCTTTTGCCTGGACTGCTGTAATAGCCCCTTCTCTAGCTTCCCACCTTCTATGCTTGACCCTCTCAAGTCTACTCTTCTTATCACAGGACTGCATGATCTTTTAAAAACATAAACCAGGCCAGGTGCGGTGGCTCACACCTGTAATCCTAGCACTGTGGGAGGCCGAAGTGGGTGGATTACCCAAGGCCCAGCCTGGCCAATCTGGTGAAACTCTGTCTCTACTAAAAATACAAACATTAGATGGGCATGGTGGTGGGTGCCTGTAATCCCAGCTACTTGGGAGGCTGACGCAGGAGAATCACTTGAACCTGGGAGATGAGGTTGCAATGAGCCAAGATCGAGCCATTGCACTCCAGCCTGGGTGACAGAGCAAGACTCCATCTCAAAAAAAAAAGGAAAAAAACCATAAATCAGATTATATTACTCCTTTGTTGAAGACCTTATGACTCCTTTGTTCAAGACCTGAGAATGGCATTCAATTTCTTAGAAGAGTTGCAAGGCCTCCAGGACCCGCTGCCTATTTCACCTCTCCGACCTCATATTTTCCTGCTTCCTCTCTTGCTGACTCCACTGCAGCCACGCAGGCCTTCTTGCTGAGTTCTCTAAACAAACCAAACATGCTCCCAAACTGAGGTCTTTGTACAGCCTAGTCCCTCTGCAGGAACTCCTCTTTCCCTGGATATTTACCTAACTTGCATCCTTTTTATGTTTGTTTAAATGTCATCTCCTCAATGAATAAAATACCTTATACAAAAATCAAACCCTCCCCACTGCCCGGCACGCCTGAGCCCCCTCACCATGCTCTGCCTTTATTTTTCCATGGTGTCACTACTACCTTCTAACACACTGTACTATTTTCTTATTTATTATTTTTATTGTCTTTCTCTCCCTGATGCAAAAAAGCTCCACAAATACAGGGATCGTTGTCTTTTTTGTTCATGGATGTACACCAAGCCACCATAACTGTGCTGGATACATGTGAGCACCCATTATTTTTTAGTGAACTGAATTAATTAAATGTCAAACAAGAATAAGCTTTCCAGGCGTGATGAGAAAACACCCACGCAAGAAGCTGTAACACATTTTCCCATTTTAATCTACTTCAGTACTTTAATTTTTCTATGCTTCAGGTCAATGAATAGAATAACCATGTTTGGTTAGGTTTTTCTCCTTTTTTCCTGATGTTTGCAGGTTTTTGTTATTGTTTTAAGACAGAGTTCCAGTCTGTTCCCCAGGCTCTGTCACAATCTCCACTCACTGCAACCTCCACCTCCCAAGTTCAATAAGTTCTCGTGCCTCAGCCTCCCGAGTAGCTGGGATTACAAGCGCGCACTACCACGTCTGGCTAGTTTTTCTATTTTTAGTAGAGACGGGGTTTCACCACGTTGGCCAGGCTGGTCTCAAACTCCTGACTTCAAGTGATCCGTCCAACTCAACCTCCCAAAGTGCTGGGATTACAAGCATGAGCCACTGCGTTAGTTCGTTTTTATGAAAATAAAATGCTAGGATAAAAATGTTCCTTCATTAAAAAATTTTAACTCTGGGTCACCTGTCCAAATTACGATGCTAAAAAAGGAGACTGATTTGCTTGCCCGTCAGTGATTTCCAAGGTGGCTGCTTGTACAATGCCTAAGTCAAGATGGAATAGCGCCATCTGCTGTCAGCTCGCTGATATCAATGGAATTACTTGGGCTGTAAGCTTTTTGAACTTTGTTATAATTTCCATGTACCACACAAAATTTTTCCTTTTTTCTTCCTTTCTTTTGAGACAATGTCTCACTCTGTCGCCGAGGCTGGGGTGCAGCAGCGCAATCATGGCTCACTGCAGCCGCCACCTCCTGACAATCCTCTGGCCTCAGCCTACCAAGTAGCTGGGACCACAGGGACGTCATCACTATACTCAGCTATTTTTAAATTTTCTGTAGAGATGAGGTCTTGCCATGTTGCCCAGGCTTGTCTTGAACACCTAACCTCAACCAGTGCTCCTGCCTGGCCCTCCCGAAGTGCTGGGATTACAGGTGTGGGCCACCGAGCCTGATCCACAACATTTTTTAATCTGGCAATCTAAATTTTGTCTTTCTGTCTTTCCCCCATCCTTGTTCTCTTGTTCTTGTTGTTATTGTTCTTCTCTTCTGCTTCTTCTTCTGCTTCTACTTCTTCTTCTTCTTTCTTCTTCCTCTTCCTCATGTTCTTCTTTTCTTCTTTGTCCCTTTGTCCTTGACGCCTGGTGTGCAGATGTCACATCTGGTTGGAGCTGTGGCACTCCAGGCATCATCTTGAATGCAGAAAATGGGGCTATTCCTTGGGAATCCCTGAAAGACATTTAGGCCTTGGAGGCTTCTGCAAAACAGACCCGACCTACCATCCCTATTGACAAAGCCCTGAGCTTTTCTGGTGAGAGAGAAATAAACTTTTGTATTATAACCACACTAATTCTAACTAATACAATCTGGAATTCGAGCTGGAGATTATTTAATCTAATCCCTTATACATAACTAAAGTGAGAATCAGAGAAAGCCAGTGATATAGTCTTCAGAACGTTGTGTTCAAACCATACCTCAACAAATATTTGTTGATCTCCTAGGTTTTAGCTCTCTGTGCTAGCCATCACAGGAGATTTCTCACAATTTAGATCTTCTAGGAAAGAAAGCACTAGAAACAGGCAGTCATTTCTATGAGATATGAATCCAGCTCTCTACAATTCCTCCCCTTTTATGATCGCCTTCCAGCCTCAGAGAGGAAAAGTCCCATGTATAGTGTCAGATGATCAACAATTCATGTGACTTTTAAAATAACTTGACAAAGCAAATTAATAATAATGTCTACCATTTATTAAACACATTCTATGTCCCAGGATCTGTACTAAGTGTCTTACTACAATCATTTCATTTAATCCTCACAACAACCTTATGAAGTATTATTAATAGTCTCATTTTTTTATTTAAGGAAACTGAAGTTTCAATAAATTGGTTGATTTTCCCAAGTGTTCACAATCAGTGAATGGCTGAACCAGAACACGTTAACCCAGGCTTGATTGGCACCAAACTCCATGGTCTTCAGTACTAAGTAAACATAAATGAAAACAGATGTTGGCTGGTTACCACTTGTATAAGCCATCTGGCTGGAGCGCTTTTCTTTGTAACCATTTTTTTGCCACTTGGTAGCAGGAAGCTCAGCTCCAGCACACTGTGCTCTGTAGGAAATTATTTACCTCCTGCCACACAGGGATTTTCCTTCTGTTTTATATGTACTCTACAATTTTTGTTTGTTTGTTTGTTTATTTTAGAGACAGTCTCACTCTGTCGCCCAGCCTAGAGTGCAGTGGTGTGATCTCGCCTCACTGCAACCTCTGCCTCCTGGATTCCAGCGATTCTCCTGACTCAACCTCCCAAGGCAGGAGTTAACCCAGTTAGTTAGCTGGGACTAAGCATGCACATCACCACACCTGGCTAATTTTTGTCGTTTTAATAGAATCGGGGTTTCCCCATGTTGGCCAGGCCAGTCTTGAACTCCTGACCTTAGGTGATCCGCCCACCTTAGCCTCCCAGCCTCGAACTCCTGGGCTAAGTGATCCTCCCACTTCAGTCTCCCTAGTACCCGGACTGCAGGTGCACACCACAGCACCAAGCTACTTTTTAAATATTTTGTCGTGAGAGGGTGTCCCTTTGTTGCCTAGGCTGGTTTTGAACTCCTGGCTTCAAGTGATCCTTCTGTCTCAGCCTTCCAAAGTGCTGGCATTACAGGCATGAACCACTGCACCCAGCCAGGTTTTTTTTTTTTTTTTTAGGAAACTGAAGTTTTCTGTCTTTTATAAAATTGTTGATAGCTCCTAAATTCATCTGTGAAATACAAGGTCTAAACCCACCACTCTGTCACCCCTCTTTTCCCCACAACACTAAGTTCCTTCATGTCTCCTTGCTTTGACTATACTTCTCTCCTGGCAAGAATGATCAGCTACTACTTATCCTTCCAGACCTGCCTCAAATGGCTCCCCTTCTTCGAAGCCCCTCCCTCCTGCTCTTCAGGCAAGTTACCTGCTCTCCTGTGTCCACTATGCTTGGCTCACCTCCTTCTTTCACCTGTTTCCTAATGGATTTGTCTTCTCAGCATATATAGCTAGTTCCTCCACCAGATTCCCAGCAATGCAACATCAGGGAACATGTATTTTGCTGTTCTGAATTTTTAACGCAAAACAGTATTAAGTTATGGGCACATTATAGGTAAATATTTATTTTTTATTAATATATAATAGTTGTACATATTTATGGGGTACATGTGATATTTTGTGGTAGATAAATATTTATTGAATGATGAAATGAATAAAAATCTAATAGAAATGGCATCTTATGGTATTATTCTCTGCATAAAGTAAATTGATGACAAGGTTTAAAGTAAGTTATTTGGAGTAAACAGTTTTATTATTTTATAATAGTGAATTCAAATTAATTTACTATATAAGCAAGAAATTTTCCAGAAACAATTCCTCTGTCAAAGCCTTTTTTTTCCATAACCAGCCTTGACATTTCACCTACATATTTCGAATTGTTTACAAGTCATCTTTGTGCCAGAAATGCCACTTCTTCATTAGATTTTAAGGGGTTTGATGGTTGTAAATGATATTTCATGATATTCAGACATTCTCCCCCTTTAAATCCAAATGCAATTTTTACTGAGCTAATAAATCATCACTTCTGTTACTGCTGCAAATTATAACTCTGCCTAGTCTTATAAAAATTCCAGATGTAGGATGATTTTGGTCAAAACTGAAAGTATAAACTGTCTATGGTCACTAGCTACCAACTGCCTTCTACAAATAAGCGTGTTTAACTTAGGACATACTACATAAACATCAGTGTATATATATATATCTGGTTTCTCCTATTCAACTGAACAATTATTCATACAATTCCTTGCATAGTTTCAGAATGCTAATCTGCAAGCTAATCTTTTAGGAATAGAATCTCAGAAATTAAATAGAAAAGGCTTTGAAATTGGTAGTGTAGTAATGTACTACTCAGAGCGATAATACTATTGAAATGATTAGCTATTATATAGTTCCTTGTCTCTCACAATAAAATATGATTTTAAATGAAGTCTATTTTTTCCTCCCCAGTCTAGTTCTGAAATTTTTCTCCACCTGCCTCACTCCAGAATAGTATGCCAGTGACTCTAGCATAAGGAAAGGAGACTAGATACAACATGCCAACATTCAAAACACAAAATAGCTTGAAAAATGGAAAAAGATACTCTTTCTTTCATGAGCATATTTCCCTCACCTAAATATCTCTAAAGTTAAAGTAAGTTGAAATTTAAAGTAAAAAAAGAGTTAAAATTAATTTGTAAGCCGAGGCGGGTGGGTTACTTGAACCCAGGACTTTGAGACCAGCCTGGGCAACATTATGAAACACTGCCTCTAAAAGAAAATACAAAAAAATTAGCCAGGTGTGGTGATGTGCACCTGAAGTCCCAGTAGCCCAGGAGGCTAAAGTGGGAGAATCACCTGGACTAGGAGGTGGAGGCTGCAGTGAGCTGTGATTACACCACTGTCCTCCAACCCAGGGAACAAGTGAAAGCTTGCCTCAAAAAAAAAAAAATTAACTAGTGTATAGTATTTAATATATCTAAAATGTTACTAATTTGGCATGTAATCAATAAAAAATAAAACATAGTACACTTTTAAATTGAAATCCAGGGTGTATTTAACATCTCATCTCAATCCAAATTAGCTACATTTCAATGCTTAATAGTTACATATGACTAGTAGCTATCATACTGAATAGTGTTAAGTTTGAAATACACTCTTTTTTAGTTAGTCTTAGGAAAACTTTTTGAAAAACACTAACTTGGAAATGGAATAAGAAAACAACAATGAACTGCTAATAAACATTACGATTTGCCTACAATTGTGTTACTTATTCAGGAGTTATTCCAGTGGTGGGATCTATTGTTGACAAGATCTTCATAATGTGTCATTATTATACATTAAATCAAATAAAATTCAGCTATGCGTACCTAAAATCAGGAGATCTAAGCCACTACAAAGAGTAGTAAATATAAATTCACCAGAAGTCAAGATCTAAGATTTTTTTTTCTTATTCTTAAGACTAGGAATCCAGAGTTCTTTACGTCAATATGGATAAAATCATGGCATTGGCATAAATGGAAGAGAGCATGATATAAATTTGACATCGTCAGTTCCCCAGTGAACATGGTAAAAATTCTCTAGGTGACAAAAGTATTTTTATTCCATGAACCCAGAGTGAGTAAAGATCACAGGCTAATTTATCATGCTCTGGATGGCCTCTGCCCATTGCCAAAGGCATTCCATGTGCATGCCTTAACCACATGCAAATATCCCTAAAACACTGAATCTGGGCTGGAAAGACTTTAGTTCTGCTGCCAAAGTCCTAATTGGACTAATTTCAATGTAAATGTTGGACCCATCTTATCCCCTCATTTTGGCTAGCTGCGCAAAGAAAGTCACAGAGAGAGAAAATAAACTATTGAAATAATTCAGTTCAGTGTTGACAGAGCCTACTTTAAACGGTCAGCATAATTGTTCAAAATGTTCCCTACATAAATCAGCTTAAATGACGTTTTTAAAATGACCAGGCTGCTCTGCCTATAACATAGCCATTCTTATATTCCTTTACTTTCTTAATAAACTTAAAAAAGAACAAAAATTTAAAAATTTTTTTAAATCACCAAAATAATGCCTCGACTGCCAGCAATTTAACTAGAAATATATAGAAAGCTTTTTCTCCTCTCTTTTAGAAGCTGTACTTCCAGTGAAGGAAAATTATTTATACTATTTTCTATTGTGTGAGAGAAAATTAAATATAAATAATTTAAATTTTTAAATAATTATTTCACATTTTCTTTGATGGCTTTTGTTTTTCTAATGAACCCTTTACCTTTATTAGAAAAAATAAATGATTCCATGTAGCACACAAATTGCATCATGAGTAAGCCTTAATATTCATAATTCAAAAAAGAAATACTTTTATAAATATATTACTCAAAAATTAGGTTAACTATGAACATATAGTTAAAACTAATATATGAAGAAACTACTCATTATTTTACAAATGCTCAGTATGTACCCTTGTGACACATGGCACACATCAATCCTGTCTTTAATTAATCCTAGACCCTTTACAGCACATCACGGATAAGATTTGGAATGGCAGCTCCACGCAGTCTTTTATTTCCTCAAGGCAATAAGGAAAATCTATACTTTGGCGCATCTTACCTAATAGGATTAGTTAATTGTATTTGGCCATTTCTACACGTGACTGTTTTAGATGTATTTGATATGTATTCATCTATAGCCCTAAATCTATTAAATATTTCTTATTTGCACACACCAAATTTTTTTGAACCATATTCCTTCAGTGTAAGCTGCCTTTTTATAGCACCTAACGCTTGGAACCATCAAAGCAGCTTTCAGAAGTGATCATCTATCATAAAATAATAGACAAAGTTGATAAATCAAGAAATAGCAATCTGAACATATTATTTTAAGGATATGGAAGTCACCCTTAGGAAAACTCAAAATAGAAATGGCTAAAAGAAATTGCCCCAGAAAGTAAAATTAGGTGTGAAAAGAGTGGGGCCTAGATTGAATAATTCCATAAAAATTGTTGAGAAAGCACTCAAGAAACCAGGCACGGTGGCTCACGTCTGTAGACGGGGGATCACGAGGTTAGGAGTTCAAGATCAGCTTGGCCAACATGGTGAAACCGTGTCTCTACTGAAAACACAAAAATTAGCTGGGTGTGGTGGCACACGTCTATAATCCCAGCTACTCAGGAGGCTGAGGCAGGAGAATCGCTTGAACTCAGGAGCTGGACGTTGCAGTGAGCAGATATCATGACGTTGCACTCCAGCCTGGGCGACAGAGTGAGACTCCATCTCAAAAAAAAAAAAAAAGGAAAAAAGAAAGAGAGAGAGAAAGAAAGAAAGAAAGACAGCACTCAGGACCAGTTAGGCATCATTATTATCACCATCATTACTGTCAGTATTAACATTATAGGCTTGTCTGTATGTTTGATATAATTTAAACCATAGATTAATCATGTTGGCTTATTTTATTTTAAAAGAAAGCGAAACAAAAAAGACTTACTTGGAAATATTAGGATTTAGAAGTGCAAGAAACTTTTCAGATTGTTATTCCAGTTCTTTCGTAAATGAAAAAATTGAGGCATAGACCACCTCAACTTCTTGTTCCTCACGTCAAAACCTGTACCAACATGTACATTTCCACCTGTAGTGAACATAAAATTGTGCCTCTTGACTTCCTGACTGCAGGGAGCATAACCAGCTGATGGTCCCAACTGCTGTACTCCAAATCCACCGCAGGGTTTGAGGTGTGGCCATGATTCCCCATGTGGCGGCCCATGAGGAAAGCAGCAGAGATAAGAAAGCAGGATTGCTCTGACTTTGACTAGAGGACTTTCCTTGTCAAAACTTTATCAGAAACGTCCTGCTTCAAAGACACCTTCAACTGAAGCTTTCTTCCCCATCTTTCCTTCATAGGAGTCACACCCAAATCAAAGTCCTCCCAGTCTCCTCTGGCTTCCTTCCCATTTTCTCTAATGAGCATTTTCCCTAATAAATATCTTGCACACTTAATTTCACCCTGATTCTGCTCCTCATAGGAGCCAAAGTAACACAACATGCATTCTGAGAGTCTTTCTTGTCTGAAGATTATGTCCTTCCCTCCTCCTGCTCAAGGATAGTCCATTCAGCAGTCCTCTTGACTTTACCTGTATTGTGTTCTCCAGTACCTCAGTGCCCCTTTCATTCTGATTTTTAACACCGTCATCTTTCTTCTCAGTATTTAGGCTCTCTCATCAGAATGACAATTACCAAAATATCTGCTCTGGGAACTGAAGCCTTTTCAGTCTGAGTTTGGTTAAGAAAGCAAATCCACTCCAAGAATTCCAGAAAAAGAAAGGGGGGATTTAATGTAAGAATTAGGACTTAACCTGAAGAGTGGAAGTGCTGAGGAAACCACAGTTAGGGAATTCACCACCAAAGGTCAGGAAAGCTGAAGCACATACTCTTGACCACAGCCTGAAGCGTGAAGGAAACAGGTTATCCATCTCAAGTTCATGGCAAAATGAGGAATTGTGAAGTTGAAAAAGTTTCCATCAATGAATTCACTTCAAAGTGTTACTGGTGGAAAGTGTCCAGGTTCTTGGTGTCTTGAACAAAGAATTGGACAAAGTGAGGAAGGAGCGAGGAGATTTATTGAAAATAAAAGTACACTTCACAGTGTGGGAGTGGCCCTCGCATAGGGGCTCAAGGGCCCTGGTACAGAATTTGAGGGAGTTTTAATACCCTCTAGAGGATTCCACTGGTTACTTGGTGTATGCCCTATGTAAATGGAGAGGATGAAGTCAAGTTACAAATTCACTTACTCCACGCACGCCCTGTGAGAAGGATATTTTCTGTCATAGCTGAAGTGTGAATCCAACCTTATGTTCTCTGCCTCCGGACCCTACTTTCCTGCCACAAAAGCAGTGAAAGTGGTTTTCAAATGCTCATCAAGAAGCCTCTGCAGATCTCATTCAAGTTTTGGCATCTGTGAAATCTAACTCAGAGTCACACAGGGAAGGATGTTAGGGAACATGTAATTTCCTGAAATACAATAGAGAAGAGACTTTTGACAGGGGCTGTGGAGATGCTTCCTTCTTTCACCTGGCCCCACTTGCGGGCTGGAGGCTCTACCTTGCGTGTAGTGCTCTGAGAACACTGACTGTCCTAATCACACGGTCCTGGCCCATTCATAAAGAGAGGTTCCTTGTCCAAGCTGAGAAGACCAGAGGCTGCAGCTCCTTCCCTCTCAACCATGTGCCTAGCATCTAAAACACGGATGTCACTCAGAGAGAACCACAATACTGTTCCCACCTATGACTTCAGAACTTTAGCTCAGAGATTTTGCCACGTAGGAGAGGCAGGCCATAAGTCAAACAGCTTCGAATCTCTTCCCAAAGGAAATTACCACAGTGTTGTAACAGAATGTGAGGAAGTTTAAGCTCTGGGAGGCTCTCAAAAACAATGGATGTTAAGATGACAGCAGGAGTGACAAAAGCAGCAGCAGCAATGGATGCCGTGGATAGGAGACTGGGAGGCTCACTGGAGGAATACACTAAGTCATAGGCCGGTTAATGTCCCAGAGAAGAGCAACGAAAGAGACTTGTAGGAAAAGCCCTCTTGGAATCAAAATATATTTCAAAAACTATTCTTTCAAAGGAGTCCAAACAGAATTGGATTTGTCCTGGAACAATTTATACCCCAGAACAGTGTTGACAACAATTTAACAACCACTCAGCAATTAGCGAAGTTTAACAGCTAAGTATAGTCAGAGACAGTCAAAGAGAGTCATTTATTTTATAGGGCCAGTGTTATCCTTGTACCAAAACCAGACAAAGACCTCACACAAAAAAAGAAAGCCACAGACCAATATATTTTATGAGTATATTAATAGATGCAAAAATCCTCCAGAAAATATTAACGAATCAAATTCAAAACTGCCTTAAAAAATTAGTATAAACCACAGCCAACTGGGATTTATTCCAGTTCTGAAAGGCTGGTTTAACATTCAAAAATCAATTAATGTAATCAGTCACATCAACAGGTTGATATTCAAACGCAAAGAATAAAGTTGGACCCTTATCATACACTGTTTATAAACATTAATTCAGAATAGAATAAAGACCTAAATATAAGAGCCAAAACTATTAAACTCTTAGAAGAAAAAAATACAAGCAACTCTTTGTGACTTTGGATTTGGCAATGAATTCTTAGATATGAAACCAAAAACACAAGTAACCACATAATATAAATAAATATAAATATAAATAATATAAATAAATTAAATAATATAAATAAAAATTAAAAAACAAATAAAAATAAATGAATTAGACTTTATCAAAATTTTAAACTTTTGTGCTTTAAAGGACACTATCAAGAAGGGGAAAAACAATCCACAGAATGAGAAAAAATATTTGTAAATCACATGTTTGCTAAAGGACTTGTATCTAGAATGTATAAAGAATTCTTACAATTCAATAAGAAAAAGACGAATAATCCAGTTTTTAAATGGACAAAGGATTTGAACAGACATTTCTCCAAAAAAATATATACACATGGACAATAAGCACAAAGAAAGATGTTCATTATTAGTCACCAGAAAATGCAAATTCAAATCACAATAAGATACCACTTCATACTTACTAGGATGGCTAAAATTTAAAAGTCAGATAATAAGTGTTGAAGACTGGGCACGGTGGTTCATGCCTGTAATCCCAGCACTCTGGGTGGCCAAGGCAGATAGATTGCTTGAGCCCAGGAGTTTAAGACCAGCGTGGCAACATGGCAAAGTCCTGTCTCTACAAGAAATACAAAAATTAGCCAGATATTGTGGTGCTCACCTGCAGTCCCAGCTATTTGGGAGGCTGAGGTGGGAAGATCGCCTGAGCCCACAAGGCAAATGTTGCTGTGAGCCAAGGCTGTGCCACTGCACTCTAGCCTGGGTGACAGAGTGAGACTCTGTTTCATTAGTAAATAAATAACAAGTGTTGGCCGGGTGCAGTGGCTCACGCCTGTAAGAGGCTGAGTTAGGAGGATCACTTGAGTCCAGGAGTTGAGACAAACCTGGGCAACATAGTGAGACTCTGTCTCTACTAAATATAAAATAAAAATAACAAGTGTTGTCAAGGATGTAGAGAAGTTGGAATCTTCATAAACTACTAGTAGAAGCATAAAATAGAAATGTAAAACTGCAATCATTTTGAAAAGAAACTCCAGTAGTTCTTCCAAAAGTTTATAAAGTTACAATTTGACCCAGCACTTCTGGATGTATACCTGTGAGAATCCATATATATACCTAGGTATGTTCCCATGAGAAACGAAAACATATCCACCCCAAATTTTTATACCGATGCTCATAGTAACACCATTCATAATAGTCAAAACGTAGACACAACCCAATGTGTCCATCAACTAATGAATGGATAAACAAAGTGCAATGTATACAGACAATCGAATATTATTGGGCTATAAAAAGTAATGAAGTATTGACACACACTGCAACACGGATGAAACATGCTAAGTAAAGGAAACCAGTCACAAAAGACTACTTGGTATATGATACCACTTCCATGAAATGTCCAAAACAGGCAGAAAGACAGTAGATTCACAGTTTCTTAGGACTGGAGGTAAGGAAGGGATTGGAGGGTGAGAGCTAATGTGTACATGCTTTCTTCTCTTTTCCTTTTTTTTTTTTTTTGACTTGCAGTTTCACTCGTCACCCAGGCTGGAGTGCAACCACTCAATTTCAGCTCACTGCAACCTCCGTCTCATGGGTTCAAGTGATTCTTCCGCCTCAGCCTCCGGAGTAGCTGGGATTACAGGAGACTGCCTGCCACCATGCCTGCCTAATTTTGTCTCCAACTCCTGACCCCAAGTGATCCGCCCACCTCAGTCTCCCAAAGGGCTGGGATTAGAGGCATGAGCTACCATGCCCTGTCCAGGCTTTCTTTTTGAGGCAATGAAAATATTCTAGAATTAATTGTGGGGATGGTTGCACAACTCTGTAAATATACTAAAGACCATTGACTTATACACTTTAAATTAGTCAATTGTATGGAATGTGAATTATATCTCATAAAACTGTTTCCTCCAAAATCTATCCTATTTCTACATAGTAGCGATAGCAATTAGAAAACAAAATTTTAAAAAGATAATTGCCATATGCATCGAAAACCCTGAAACACATAGGAATAAATATAATGAAAAATGTGCCAGACTTCCAAACTCAAATGAGAAAAAATTTTGTGGTGTGTTAATTCAATAATTACTATTCAGCAATATGAAAGACTGCTGAGACATGCAAGCAACGAAAACAAATCTCAAAACTTTATGTTGAGTAAAAACACAAAGTTTTTTTTTTTTTTTTTTTTTGGCATTTAACAACAAGTGAAACCAGTCCATCATGCTCAAGAATTGTCTGCTGACACTAACAGCTATAGTTTACATTGGTTAAGGAGGTTGTGGGCTGATGCAATCTGTTTTCAAGGAAGTAAATATTAAATCAAATCATGAGGCAGAACGCCCTTCCAAATAAACCTAGAATACTGTTTATGAAAAATAGAAAAATCAGCCTCAAAACCTTTTAAACCTCGTATAGGGAAGCCTCCCTGAAGTACGCTCATGCTCAAACACACACACCGCCTATCATGATTTCATTTGCATTTCACTCTCCACTGCACTGTCACAAAAAAAGCTAGAAACAAATGAGTACAAACTGTATTCCATTAGCATGAAAATATAGCACAGGCAAAATTAATCTGTGGTGATATAAATCAGAACATGGCTTCCTTTTGTGGGGGCATTAGCTAGAAAGGGCCAGCAGATCACTCGGGGTGGGAACAATGGCAATGCACTGTAACTTGTTTGGGTGATGGTAACACAGGTTTATACAAGTCTTGCAATTCACTCAATTCAACACTTACGATGACTGCATTTTACTATATGTAAACTATACATCAAAAAATGTTTAAAAAATCAAATGACTCCTCTCCTGAGTCACTATATTGACTTCATTATCGCTTAATCAGTCTTAAAACATAGTTGGAAAAATCTTATCACAGGTTTTATTCCTGTCTGTATAATGCTTCTTTCTAAAATAATCTCCCTTAGCCGATCTCATTCATACTCCTAATTTTTACTAGCACCCGTAGTGCAAATGACTTCTAGTTTGTGTTGACAATCCTGACCTCACCTCTAAGTTTTAGACTCATCCCCAACTTTCTGCTGGACATTTCTATGTGAATATTTAATACATTCAGTTCAACGAGTCCAAACTTGAATACATCATTTCTACCCACTCTCTCCGCAGTCTTCCCACCTCCTTACCCTGGTGAGCACAGTTAGTTTTTCTGTCCCATCTTAGTAAAAGACAACTTCCTTTACCCAATAAGCTGGGGTCGTTTTAAACAATTCTCTATTCCTATTCCTAATTGATATTTCAATTATATTATAATTAATTCCCTATTGATACAATTAAAATAATTTTATCATAAAGGTCTGTAATTTTACCTCCCAATTATTTCTAGTGTTATCTTCCTCTTTTGCAAACCTACTACACTTCCCCCAATTCAGGCCTTATTTCTTTTTCTTTTTTGAGACAGAGTTTTGCTCTGTCTTCCAGACTGGAGTACAGTGGTGTAATCTCGGCTCACTACAACCTCCACCTCCTGGGATCAAGCGATTCTCCTGCCTCAGCTTCCCAAGTACCTGAGACTACAGGCAAGCACCACCATGCCCGGCTAATTTTTGCATTTTTTTTTAAATAGAGATGGGGTTTCACCACGTTGGCCAAGCTGGTCTTGAACTCCTCGCCTCAAGTGATCCACCAGCCTCAGCCTCTCAAAGTGCTAGGATTACATGTATGAGCCACCATACCCAGCCACAGGCCCTTATTTCTCATCTGGACTATTGCATTAGCCACCAGCCTCCAGTCTACTTTCCCACGTGCCTCTCCCAACTGAATACCTACAACTAAACTTTGACCCTGCTACTTCTCTCTCTACACTCTGGAGTAGCTCCCTATTACCTATAGAAAACCCCTGAGCACGGCATGTGAGGTCTTTTATTACCAGGCTCTACCTACCTCCCTGGACTCCTTCTTGCCATTTCTTACGCTTGATTTTAAATGTCCATGATCTTTTTCTTCCCACCCTCAAACCCACAGAATGAAGTGAATGTTTCCCCCATTAGACATGTACCATGCTGTGAGCATATGTCTATTACTTGCCTCCGTATATTTGTCAAAGGAAGAAATGGAAAAATCTCTGTTATGTAACTCATCACTGCTCCTTTCCTGCCCTCAGGTTCACCTACAAGGCCATCCTTCTTGGTCCATAAAAGAAAATATCCTCCTTATTGTGTTCTCTTTCTGTCTCTCCTACCCTCTCTTCTCCTTTCCCTTTCTCTTCCTCCTTCCTCTTTCTTTCTTTCTTTCTTTTTTTTTTTTTTTTTTTTGACTATGGTCAGTTGCCAGGGTTTACAATCAGTCAAAAAACCTGTGCTTCTATGAAATCCAGAAGACTGGGTCATTTCAGCTCCTCGTTTTCTCTCTTCACTCACAGTTCATTGTACCTCATGACCAGGACTAAGTTTCACTGAATTATCCAAAAATGAAAGAAAAAGATTCAGTACTCTGTTTCTCTATTCCCATTCAGAAAAAAATGTGAGGAAAATGCAACCTTTCTTAATACCTTTATCAAGACCTCAAAAAAACTGTGCAAACAATAAGATTTCTCTTCACATGTCTATAGCAATTAGAAAATGTATGTTGGTTATTTCCTTATTTGAAAAAATGGCAAAATTGAAAAATTTTGTCAATTACAAGCTTTAAGGGAACCCAGGTCATCAGATTCTCTGGCAAGCATCTAGTCATGCTATTTCTATTGAAACATTTTTATCACATATATAAACTGTCCATTGAACAGAAGCTTCATTGTTCGTCTCTAAATATTTACCCAGAAATATAGATATGTTTCCTTACCTTTCTACATCTACATGCAGAGAGCTACCCAGAGCTGTTAAAACCCCAAGCTGGCATAGCATGTCTATTGTGTTTACTATAAAGACCTCAAGAACCAATTACATTGACAGCTATAGGAGAATGCTGTGCTTACATGCAAGAGCTATGACACCAGCTCAAAGAATGCAGTTTAAAATACAATGTTTCCACCTGGCCTGGTGGCTCATGCCTGTAATCCCAAGCACTTTGGGAGGCCAAAGCAGTAGATCACTTGAGGTCAGGAGTTCGAGACCAGGCTGAATAACATGGTGAAACCCCATCTCTACTGAAAATACAAAAGTTAGTGGGGCGTTGTCGGGGGCACCTATAATCCCAGCTACTAGGGAGGCTGAGGCGGGAGAACTGCTTGAATAAGGGAAGCGGAGGCTGCAGTGAGCCAAAATCATATCACTGGCACTCTAGCCTGTATGACAGAGTGAGATTCTGTCATAAATAAATAAATAAACAATGCTTTGAGTTAACAAAAAGCTAAGTAAAAATTTTTAAAAGTAAGCAGTCAACCAAGAAGTTGCATCTAGAGACATAACTAAGCCAAAATCTCCCAGTTTGTCGAATTCTTTTTGGATACAAACTGTGTATTTACAAAGGCTGGAAAAATTTGGAGGAATATTGTTTGCAAAAGCCTAAGACCTGGCTTGCTCAAATATTTGCCAAATAACTTGGGGTTTTTTTTAAACTTCTAGCACCTCAGATTTCTTACTTGATTAAAAAAAAAAATCAGCCTTAATTATCTCCAAAGCCTGTTAAGGAAATCAATAGCAATGGTGTGTACAAATTATACACATGCATGCACACACACACACACTCATTCGCAAATACACATACACACATTAAAATTAAGGTAAAAGTGTTATTATTTCTCAAAAGCTAACTGACAGCCTGGAAAAGTCCGATTATTCTTTTTCATATATCAGTGATTAAAACAGTAGTATAATAATGTGTCCCTTCTTTTTTTTATTAAAATACATTCTTTTTCTTCTTCTAAACTCAGCTCACAACTTTCTCTTCCAAAAATGTCCATATTGTTAAAAGGGTAGAGGGAAGTCTTCAAAGGTAAAATGTAATTACATCTGCAACTTATTTTCTTTTTTATAATTCTTATTGATATATAACAGTTGTACATGTTTTGGGAGTACATGTGGTGTTTTCATACCTGTATACAACGTGTAATGACCAAGTCCGGGTCATTTGGATATCCATCACCTCAAACATTTATCTTTTCTTTGTGTTGGGAACATTGCAATTCTTCTCTTTTAGTTATTTTGAAATATACATTATTGTTAACTATAATTTCCCAACTGTATTATCAAATACTAGAACTTATTCCTTCTATCTAACTGAATCTTTGTACCCCTTAGCAACTGATTTTCAAATTTGGCAAAATGTTAAAGTTTTGAATCTAAGAGAATGATGCCTGTTGAAATAGTCATAACTTGTCTCTAAGTTAAAACATTTCAAAATGAAAAGTTGATGAGAGAAGGCAGAATATATTCTCCTTCTCTTTCTCTCTCTGTCTCTCTCTCTCTCTCTCTCTCTCACTTCAGTACTTCCTGCAAGCTCTTCTTTCTCCTGGAAGTCTTTCCCTTCACCCTCTTTGTCCAGAGATTGTCATCGTGATAAAGTTTAGTCGTAGATACTGATCCCGTCACATGCAAGGGATTGTGAGATCTCTAGAAAGGTATTTCATTTTTCTGAGCCTGTTTCCTCATTTGTAAAATAAGACTCCTAACAGTATTGAGTTCAATCATACCTGGTTGACAACATCTGACTCATAGATTTATTCACTTTATAATTATGCAAAGTAGCTTAAGTAACCTTTTGGCATTCATCTTTTTAACTTATAAGCAAGGAACAATGACACTTCATATAATTTATATATATAATTTTTTAAATTGCGTTTTAGGTTTTGGGATACATGTGAAGAATATGCAGGATTGTTGCATAGGTACATACATGGCAGTGTAATTTGCTGCCTTCCTCCCCATCACCTATACATGGCATTTCTCACCATGTTATCCCTCCCCAACTCCCCACCCCCCACTGTCCCTCTCCTAGTTCCCTCCCACAGACAACAGTGTGTGATGCTCCCCTCCTTGTGTCCATGTGTTCTCATTGTTCAACACTCACCTATGAGTGAGAACATGCGACAGCTCATCTAATTGTTGGAAGATGAAAAGAGATGATGATTGTGAAAGTATCCTGCAAACCACAAAGTTCTATTATTGTTTTCATTATTATTGTTGTTATTAATTACTTTTTCATAAGTGTCTAATCATACTAGCCACATGGTACATGTTAAGAAATAGAAATTCCATTTGACCCAGCAATCCCATTACTGGGTATATATCCAAAGGATTATAAATCATTCTACTATAAGGACACATGCACACGAATGTTCATTGCAGCACAGTTTACAATAGCAAAGACCTGGAACCAACCCAAATGCCCATCGATGATAGACTGGACAGCGAAAATGTGGCACATATACACCATGGA